>ML838398.1:32317-44414 GCA_009831015.1 Picea engelmannii | reverse complement strand
AATAGCAACAACAAACTACTTGTAATTAACCTACTTAAATTCAATAAGAAACTACCCTATCAAAGCAATAAAATGGACAAGCAACTACCCTATCAAAGCAAGAAATGGACAAACAACTACCCTATCAAAGCAAAATAAACAAGCAAGCAACTACACTATTAAAGCAAATGAACAAGTAAGAAACTACCCTATTAAATCAAGTAAACAACTAACTAACCTAGGATAACTTCTACAACAAGTAAACTAATCAAGATTACTCAATAAGCAACTAACTAAGCTAAGAGGAAAGTGAACTCTATTCTTAAATCAAACTTCACAACTATCTCTAATTTATGAAAGGAAATCTACTAAATTGAAAGAAAGAGAAATTAAAAACTAATCTTTAATCTATGATAAGAAAACTACTCTTTAATCTATCAAAGCAAGAAGACCATCTATCCTACAAAAGCAAGGAAATTATCTTCTAATCTATGAAAGCAAGAAACTATCTTCTAACTTATGAAAGCAAGAAAACTATCTTCTAACTTATGAAAACTCAAATATAGTGTTGATGGTTGTGTGAATGTCTCTGGTGTCTTATAATATCACGATGGCATTTAACAATGAACGATAATTAAAGAGGAATAAACTCGATATTTACTTCAATAGCAAAGTGAAAAGTGTGAATTAGGCAATCCAGTGAAAACTTATCCATTATAGAAACAACATCAATTATCCTGCATATCCATGTGATTATTGATCATACATTAATCATCAACAATTATAAAGATACTATGCTAATAAACTCAATTGCATTCTATGCTAATGAAGCACATCCATACTATACTAACTCAATAATTAACTATGAAATGAAATTGCAACCTAGATCTAAGAAAGAACTTACATAAAGAAAACAAAACTAGTTCTATCTTAACAATTCAAATTGCAAAAAGAGAAAACACTCATAAATAGAAATTAAACACTATTCTAGCATATGACAAGTAATGAAATGGGTAAACTAACCAACAATTGGATAATAAATACTAAACAACAATTAGATAAGCAATTTGAAAAGTAAAAAACTAGAACTAACTCTATCCATCCACCAAAACCATGAAAAAGAAAGCATGAATTAAAATTTTGTTTTAGCATAAAAGAAAACTTATCTACCATCAACTTGTACATGGGGTTAGTATCTAATATTGCAAGATTTCTTCTAATAACTAGAAAGTAATTGCATATTAACAAGATTCTTCATAACAACCTGCAAAAGGAAACTAAAACAATTAAGTTATAACAACAATTTATACAATGAGAAAGAAAAATGACAATTCATGTAGAGGAAAAGAAATAAAAAGACATCTATGCTATTTAATTCACAAGAAAACTCACAGGATAGTTACCCAGACTATTGGTGCCCCCCCCAACAAGTCGTGGTTACTCTTCAAATGCGAACCACAATCTTCAGCAACATGAATTCACCATTAAAACTAAAAAGACAGTCTTTACACAGTTCTGGAAAAATAACAATAACAAAACGGAGATAAAAATTGTCTTTCTCTCTAAATCTCTATTTCTTAACTTCTTAACAATTGTCTAACCATTGAGGTGGCATTTATAAGTTGTACAAGTTGAGAGGTCGACCACTGGAAGTGTCGACCCTCTCTAAAAATAGTAAATTGCATTCAAGATGCCCTAACTGTTAGTGGCTTCTAGAAATGAGGCGAGCCAATAATTTCCCAAGATAACAACCCAAATCAAGTTGTCAAGAGTTCAGTAACGGGAGGCCACAAGGACGAGAAAAATCCATGTCTCTGATTCACCCACCACTGGCCGCCAATACCATAACCACCAAATCGCCCATCGTTTTTGTGCAAGACGGAGTGTCGGATGGGGTACCGGACTGAGTGTCAGATGGAGTATCGGAGTGAGTGTTGAAAGAAAAAACAAGTTGTGATTTTTCCCTGTGACATACAAAACATAAATTAATCTCGTGGGATCATAAAAACATACTAATTTAAACTCAAAATCATTGCAAAACATGAATTATGCATACTTGGTGTGGATCATAACGATTTGACACAAAATATCTTCAAAAACTTCTTAAAAACATGAAAATGCATATACACATTTGAAAAAAAGGATCTAATTATCATCATAAAATCGGTCATATCACGGGCCCAACATTACCCCCACACCTATGATTTTGCGAGTCCCACGGCAAACAAAAAGAAATTACCCCTCATGACTAAGCTTGTTGAGGAGGATCAACTTTAGAAGCTTCTCCTTCTTCCTGTGAATACTTTGCCTTATGCTTCTTGTGTGGCTTCAATTGTGCTCAAAGGATGCGATTGGATTTGGTCATCTCATCAACCAACCGTTGAAGGGAGTTTACCTTTTCTTGGATGACTTCATTATCATGGTGAATATGTGTGTCCATTGTCTTCCTTTCTTCCAACTGTTGCAGTAGCTGAAAATTCTATTTTTGTAGCTTCTCAATGGCTAGAGCAGAGTCAGTGATCTCAGAGGAAGGCTTAGATCCTTTTAAATATGTGGAAAATCTATCATTCTTAGGATCCGGGGTAGGAATTGGTGAAGTAGGAGTAATAGGGGGTTGATAAGGAGACATAGGTTCTGATTTTGTCTTTCTTTGAGGCTCTAATTCATCTAGAGATACTTCCCTAAGTCTTTTATGAAGACTCTCAAGGTCGGAGGATACTTGGATATGGTCTAAAGTAGTCAAGGGTTTTACATATAGTTTTCATCTTGTGCTCTAGGTACTCTTTCAAAAGGGTCCTCTATTAAATTGATTAGCACCTCTCCTATTTGTGGGAACCATAGGAAAGTCTTGTTGAATCACTTCTTGTAGCTTTTTGAGTGTAGGATCAAGAGATATTGAAGGCATCAGGGGGTTAGCAATGGGATTCTTGGTATTTTTACTCGATGTTGACACAGGGACAAACCCAGGGTTCAATGTTCAAGAGAACACCAACAAAGCCCTAACTACTGGCCCTTTCAGCGACACCTGCGAAGCAAATGAAGTCTCACTCGAGGTAGACACAGGGTTGGTTGCAAGACTCAGGTGTCTGCAACCTTAGCTGGAACACAAATCTGTGATTATATCTTTTACAGGGCACTTAGCATAGATCATTCATCAATATTTAACCCTTATTATACTTCGCAGACATCACAGAGCTTCACAGTGAATACTCAGATTTACAGTGTTTCATCACTTAACCATAGTAACCCAAACCATATCTAGTAGATCAGCACTAAGAATCCTCATACACATCAGATCTAACAATCATATATATCTAAGAAGCATATAGCATAAGTGGATATATCAAAGCACATAGCGTAAGCAAAGATAAACACATTGAACCAAAGCACAGAGCATTACACACATATTTACGTGGTTCACCCCTCCCCTGGGGCTACGTCCACAAGATCTTCTTCTTTATTATCATCTTCAAGTTGTTACAAGAACAAAGCCTCCAAAACCCTTCTTCGCATAGGAAAGAATATATGCACAGCTCGCTAGCTCCTTCTTCCTTGTGTTACAACACTTAGCTTTCTATGTCAACCACACAGTAACTTGCACTTAGCCTTGCAAGCCTTACACAGTTCACACAGAGCACTTATTTGACATCACATAGATGCACTACCAATTGCACTAAGCAATCACATCTACTACTTCTTACATTGCCTATCATTCTATTTATACATTACAAAAGTGGGCCTAAGCGTGGGTAAACCCATGGGCCGAAATCCCTTTCCCATTACATTAACCCAAAATACTAGAAGGGGCCCAAAAGTGGACCGAGATCCCGTGATATTTTCTTCGCCTGGTGCTCCATCTTTGATAGACTGTCGAAGTCCCAAAAATGGTCAAATATGACCAAGTGTTCCTCAAAACTTGATCAAGGGACAACAGGCCCCCAACACTCACCTGTGACTCGTCCCGAGTCACTCAGGTCTGACCAATTCTGCTTCGAATTCCTCGATCTTGGCTCGAGTTGATTCGACCTGCCGCATTGCTACTGCCTCTTTCTCGACGAACTTCTAGATGAGTGCCTCATTCAGCAGTCCTTCTAGGCATTGTTCTTCTGTATTCACAACCTGTTCAATTTATACTCCTTGACTTTCAACTTCAGTGAATAGTTGGCATGCCTTTTCTTGCACTGGTTGAAGTTGTTGAGAGACTTCCATTACTTTACTCTGAAGCGTCTGAATCTTTTGTTGGGTTGTACGTTGCTATGGAAACCTCTTCATTCTCTCTACAGGTGACAGGGCCTTCAGCTGTACCTGTAGATTTTTGGCATCATACTTCGCCTCTTGGAGTTGCGACTTCAATTTATGCAATTTTGGGTTCTCTGTTAGGTTCTCATAGATCTGCGCACTTATTCTACTTAACTATTTGCATTCCTCAGTGAGTGATTTAATCCTTTATACGGTGCTCCAAACAGTTATTTCTCGTTGGTCGCACACTTCTTGTGGGGTCTGTGGTATGGTCTGAAGTTCTAAGTCCACAACTCTTTGTTTAAGTTGTTGAATAACTTCAGCAAGCTTCATCACTTGGCGTTCTATGAGGTCCTCTGCATTTTGTTCTAAGTCAGTCATAGAACGAAATGCTCTGTTGACTGCTTCTTCAATCCAAATCTTCTTCACGAGCAGTTTCTCTTTTTCTTTTTGGATCTTCACTCTCTCTTCTTCAAATTTCTCTTGGAGAGTGTCCTTCTCTTGTTGTGCAGCTCGGTGTTGGTCGATGATTTCCTCCTGTGCTTGCTTTAAGGCTTGGGTGGCCTACGTTGTTTCTTCCTGTGCCTTTTGAAGGTGTACTTCGACTGTGTCAGCAATCTTCCAGAGTTGAACTAGTTCATTTCCTTCTTTTGTTGTTCCTTCTGGCAGGGGCACAGAGGAGACTGCGTGGCTAGATTGGAGAGCTTGTTGTACTCCTTGGAGCTCGATCTCAATTCTATTGTACATTGTCTCTTACTTAGCTTCCTTCTTTTATGTTGTCTCTTCTATGGCTTTATTCATAGTTGCGATGAGAAAACTGAAGTCATATGGAGTGAGCATGGTCTTCAACTTAGTCACAGGTGCTTTTGATTTCTTCTGGGAGGAAGGTTCTGGAGGCGAACCCTTCCTTTTCTTTATGATATCTACTTCTTATCCTGGCCTTTGTTCGACTTCCTCTAAGTGTTCGCCATTACCTCCTTGCTCTGGTGTAATGGATGTGGTTCTTACAGATCTGTTGTCTACATCTTGGATTTCCTCATCCTTCTTTGTATTCTTTGTTTTCTTTGTCTTACTGGGCCCAGGTGTATTCTGCGCAGCTTCTGGGCTATCAATGTCGGACACTTCTGCGAGATCTGTTGGAATAATGAGGTCCGTCGACCATTCCTTGGTGATCTCCTCTAGGTCTTCTTCTGGCAGCTTATAATAAGACTGAAGTTGTTCCTTATTCTCAACAGTGTGTGTTGTAATATATATAAAATGGCGGTCTGCACTGCACTTTATCAAAGGTCGAAACCTATGTAAAGTATTCGGGGTCATGCAAGGCTTGGACTGGATGGCGAGCTTCAACTGGGTGTAGTAGGTATGAAATATGGCATTGGATTTCCACTGCTTGTTCATGTCATTCGAGTACCAAAGTGTGCTGAACTTCGTAGCCAGTGGTTCAAAGGGGTCAATGTCGAGGAAGGTTTCACCTTCCGGTAGCTCCCATGCAATGAAAGCTATAAGTATCAAGAGCCAGCTAAAATGAAATTCATGGCCCTAATCCCGGGCTTCTCTGTAGTCAATCTCTATTTGATTCACCAAGTACTTCACCCAGTTCATCTGTACTCCCTCTGCGCACTTCCCTGCGAGGTCAACTACAAAGTCGGATACTTGTGTGGGTCGATTCTTGCATACCAACTTCCCTGCTATCAGTTGACAGGCGAGTCACATTGCACCACTTTAAATAGAATATACCTTGTAGCCTCACACCCATTTATCAACATCTCCATAGGCTTCTTTGATCTTCTGAGAAAGAGCGCAATCTGTGGTCTTTCCAGGATAGTAATCATGGGGATCAGAGCCCTGCATGCTAAGCCCGGTGATCCAGTTGATCAGCGCTAGATCAACTGTTATGCAATAGTTCAACCATAAGTATCCTCCATGGTAACTTTCCAGCAGTAGCTTCACACAAGCATTCACCTCTTGGTGTCTGCCGAAGTGCGGTATCTTCATAACGTTGAGCAAAGTGGACTGCGCGAGGTTCATCGTCCATTGCTAAGGGACGATCTTCGAATTCTTTCCCTTGGTTCTGGTTAGGTACTTGTATGGGGCAAGTATGTTGTAAAATTTACGATCCCCCAGGTTGAAGTCACTAAACTTCAATGATGCAATCTTGTCGTGATCTGCACAGACTACGCGTACTCCTTTCAGTAGGTACACAGTGACTAGAGTGTACTCAAAGTCTCTAGGCACACTATCTTTGTTGATCGCACCGCTCATAGGTGGTATGTAGGATGTATGGAACCAACTTCGCATTGGCCATATCGTCTTTATGTTTGGTTCTTCTTTCTGCACTGACTCAGGATCTTCCTTCTCGAGCACTCGATGGGGAGGCTTGCACTCCTCTCGTCGATGGTGCCTGTAAACCTATAGACAATCCTCGCTCCGACATGACTCTTTCGACTCTGAGGCTAGCGAGTACCTCTCTTATGGATTCTTCAGCTACGCTAAATTCCTCGGACATATACACTCATGATCAATAGCTTAGGTTCTCAAATTAATGTAGGTACTGTAGTAAGGTAGAGAGTAAGGGCGGAGTAATCATTTTTCACAATTGCGGTAGTCTGCGGACTCAAATTCACAATTAGCAAAAGTGTCTTCCGTGCATGGTGTGATGGATTAAGTAAGTAACTTTGTAACGGATCGTTTTCAATGGATATGGGGATTCCTTAACTCAGGTTCTGTCCATTGTGGTGTGGTCTAACAGTCTGGTGATGAGCCATCAATTCTTTTCGATCTGTTCGAAGCGACAGTCGAACGAATATATCAGCCTCCAATGACTATATTGCTTCTTCATGGTGAAGTGACCCATGTCGTTGTGCTGATATCCTGATGAATCTCTAATTTTGAAAATTTTCTTTCAAAGAGGTTCCCTCTAGAACCCTCTGTATCCTATCGATCTGACCTCTCTTTTTACTTAGCTTTCTAGCCTTCTTCCCCATGAGCTTCATCTCGGTAGTTCTTTTCTCATTTTTATTCTTATTTTCCTTAGGCATAGTTACTTCGCGCTGCTGAGGTTATTTACCAAGACTCAGGAGAACTACTTCATCTATATCTGGTACAGATACTCCAATATTCTGTGAGTCCCCTAATTCTTTAACATCTGGGCTTCTAGTGTCAAATAACTTTGATTTATTCTCTTGTTCCTCAATCAACTGCGCGATCCTTCTGGTCATGAAATCTTTTAGCTCTAGTCTCTGTTGTTGTAATACCTTTTCTTCTTCCTTCTTTCTGGCTTGATCTCTCCCAATCCAAGGTTTTCCAAGTAACATAGTGAACGGGGCGTCGTCCTCAATAAATTTGATAATCTCAAAATCTTTTTCTGTCGAAGTTCCGTTGACTGTCATAGGTATCTATGCGAGTTTTCCACATAACATCATCATTTTTCCTCTGAATAGTCCTATTCCTCCCAGTGAAGGAATCATAGCAGGTTTCCCTATAGCTTCCCAATTTCTTTCTGTCATAATGTTCACTTGTGTTTCTTCATCAAGAATATAGTCAATGTCGAAGTCCCCTAGTCTTGCTTCGACTTGTTCCTTTTCTTTGAATATCTCTGGTAATCGGACATCTATATGTTCCTTCAGGGTTTCTTTCATCTGTATTAATACTTTCTCTGATTCTTTCTGGGGTTCTACTATTTATGGGGTTGTCCTAGGGTTTTCTTCATGCAGATTCATTATTTAAAGCTTAGCAATCATTCTAAGGCAATCCAATACTTCATGGTCCAAAGCTTTGAAACATAGACAACTGGGTTTCCCACCAGGGAATTCCTTAGCTAGATGGTCTACTTTTCTACAACTATAACATAGGGTCAATCCTCTCCTTCTCTTAAATGATCCCCAACTTCTTATGTACTGCGCACCAGGATCATGGTAGCTAGCCTGCAAAAAAAATATTCTAGGATCCTGCATCGATTTGTTAGTCCAAACATTCGTTCTATGCATAAGTATAACATCTCTATCATTATGCTTATCAGATCTATTCATATCAATCTTTCTTTCATTTATTAATTCCCTAGGTTTTAAGCTAGGACATAATCTATCAAACATACCTAGATCCATGCTCTAGAAACAAAAAAATTCACTTATCTTACTTCTACAGATCACAAAGCTTCCATATCTAAGAACTTTTAACTATTCTTACCTTTATTAGAGCATAGGGATTACAGATCTTACCTCTTTTCTACAAATCTGACCTCTTTCTTTCAAAAATTTCCACTTTTACATTTCTTAGAGCACAGAACGTTCAGATCTCGCTTCTTTTCTTCATATTTGATCTTCCTTTCATCGGGTCTGACCTTATTCCTAGCACAAAGCTTCACAGGTCGAGTAAAAAGATGCTTGCTAGGGCAACAGATCTACTCATAGAGCTTTCTTTTGCACAAAGTTTCTTCTTCTTCAGTTCCTAGAAATCACAGTTTCAGGTCCTAGCAAAGGAACCATTTGTTGGCACAGGGGCAGACCCAGGGCTCAACGCTCAAGAACGCACCAAAAATTCCCTAACTACCGGCCCTTTCAGTGACACCTGCGAAGCAAATGAAGTCTCACCCGAGGTAGAGGTAGGGGTGGTTGCAAGACTCAGGTGTTTGCAACCTTAGCTGGGACACAGATCTGTGATTATATATTTTACAGGGCACTTAGCATAGATCATTCATCAATATTTAACCCTGATTATACTTCGCAGACAGCACAGAGCTTCACAGTGAATACTTAAATTTACAGTGTTTCAGCACTTAACCATAGTAACCCAAATCATATCCAACAAATCAGCACTAAGCATCCTCATACACATCAGATCTAACAATCATATATATCTAATAAGCACAGAGCATAAGTGGATATATCAAAGCACATAGCATAAGCAAAGATAAACACATTGAACCAAAGAACAAATCATAACACACAGATTTACATGGTTCACCCCCCCCTGGGGATACGTCCACAAGATCTTCTTCTTTATTATCGTCTTCAATATGTTACAAGCACAAAGCCTCCAAAACCCTTCTTCGCATAGGACAGAATATCTGTGCAACTCACTAGATCCTTCTTCCTTGCGTTACAGCACTTAGATTTCTATGTAAACCACACAATAACTTGCACTTAGCCTTGCAAGCCTTACACAGTTCGCACAGAGCACTTATTCAACATCACATAGATGCACTGCCAATTGCACTAAGAAAATACATCTACTACTTCTTACATTTCCTATCCTTCTATTTATACATTACAAAAGTTGGCCTAAGCGTGGGTAAACCCACAGGCCGACATCCCTTTCCCATTATATTAACCCAAAACCCTAAAAGAGGCCCAAAAGTGGACCGAGATCCTGTGACCTCTTCTTTGCCTAGCGCTCCATATTTGATAGGATGTCGAAGTCCCAAAAATGGTCAAATATGACCAAGTGTTCCTCAAAACTTAGTCAAGGGCCAACACCCGATGAGGATGCAGGGGTTTCAACAAGCTTCTTTAATTGTTTCGGTAAATAAATGGCTTGTGTAGGGGGGTTTGGAGTTTTCGTAGAGTGGGTTTTAGATGGAGAAATGTTCCTTAGGCCAAGTGTCTTTTTTATAGTCTTGATTGTCAAGTGAGGGTTTGCAAATTGATAAATGAATGCATCCCAAGTTTTCCCCTGTTTCTCTAATTTGGAAAGAACAAGGAGTTTGATCAAGCCATGGTGGAAGAGGCTGTTGTGGGGGTTGGTTACATTCTTCCTCACTTGAGAGGACATATTCTCCAATCTCTTTAGAAATTAAAAGGGAAAGTTTAAAGGTTTATTGAACTGAAAATGAGATAGCAATCTGAAATGACAAGCTTTAAAGGTGGAATATCTACCTTCACATGTAATCAACATGGTGATGACTATAAGAGGATTGATCAATTTCTCTTTTATCCACTCCTTGGAGTACCCTTTTTCTCATGAGATGTTCTGGAATTCAGGTTTAAAAACCCTGTTATAGCTTGAGGGAAGCAACTGGTGGTTTTTAAACCATCTATCTCCCACTCTTGGGAGGTTCGTGATTGCAGCAATGGATTCCTCTGAAACCTCAAAGGTAAGATACCCCACGCGCTTTTTCTTCCCATCAAATCTGAGGGTGAATTTCATTGATATGCCATCATCGTGTCCCTGCAAGTGGGATAAGAATGGCCCCTGACCCACGCACAAAAACACCTCCCTGCACTGTGCAAACTCACGAATGGAAAAAATATTTGTGTAGAAAGAGGGTTCATACCTCTTGGGCATCATGATGATGTGAAGAGATAAACAGAGGTGAAATGTACCAGAAGAGGATGCGATCGGATCAATGACTGGCACGAATTGAACAGAGGTCGAGCGTAATTCGAACAGGGGAACGAATGACAGAGGCTCAGCGTGTTCTCAAACAAAGGCAATGAGAATGGCAAGGTGAATTGAGAAAATAGGTAACCCCAACCCGTTTTTGAATGCGCCTGTGGTGGAATTGGTTGCACACATGCGTGCACGAGTTTCCATGTGTGAGCATTTTTTAATTCAAATTCATGTTTTTGGGGGCAATATTTAATGATGCGAGGTTAGATCAATGTCCAAGTCTTTTGAATTGGACATTTGATCATAAACATATCTAAATTTTTCATCCTCAATCTTGATTGCCTTCAACCAATTCAATTAAATGTCATTGATTCCTGGTTTCCTAAAATTGTGGACAGTCACTGGTGTGTAAGTTCAATGGAACTTCGTTTGGTACCCCATACAACACTTCATACGGCACCTCATATGGTACCTCATACAACACTTCATATGGCACCTATGTGTTAAATACATGTTTACCTCCTATAATGGATAGCCTGTAATATTGAAATGGTTTTGACACTCACAGTGATTAGGAGCAGAGGTAGAGTGTTCTATTGTTGTTTATTTTTCCACCATGCTCACTCAATCCACTTGCATAGAACATGTAACGTCAAACCTACAATGAATAGTATGTAACAAAAATGAACCAATAAAGTGGTTTGTTAAGTACAACAATTTATAACACACAGGAGATTTAGCACTTCAAAATAAAATGACTGCTGATGTAATAACCTGTATACAAAAATTTTACAAAGATTTACTTTTCTAGGCAATGATCATTTGTCAACTCATGAACCCCTCCCCCACACCTAAGTATTGTGACACCTCACAATCAAAAATATAGGAGACTAGTCAATTCTCCCGATAGCCGAAGATTTACAGTTTGTAAAGATTAAAGATAAATTTCACAGATTGGTCTGACAAGATGGTTAGAAGATGGCCCCACCTATAGGATAAGAGATCCTATATATAGATAAGAAGAGGTAGGAAAGAGAGTTTCAAGATATTCTTAGAGTTAGTTCCCAATGGCAAGTTTATGGAGTTCATTAACCTTATCTTAATCATACATACTTCATGTAATCTTTGTCTACAAGTAATGTCGTACATCAAGACAAGTTTAAATTTATTATTTATTTTTTTGTCAGATTACCATCCTCGCTAGGTATAATGCCCCGCTACTAGCAAGCTTGTTCAGTACCCCGACGAGTTTACCTATTCATACCATAGGTCGGTACCCACTACCAGCAGACCTATTCAGTATCCCGACAGGTTAGCGTCTTACACCCTCAGAGACTAGCCCTCCATCTTTTAATATTTTTAGTATAAGATTGCTTTGTGCAAGAAGATGGGGGGACAACTCTGACAATAATTTTTTCTTTATTTTTCAATTGGGATGGTATTTATGTTAGAGGATGACTTTCCATTATATTCCTTAGTGATTTTCCTAATGTAAGGAGTACTTAAACGGACGTGGCCTATCTAAAGATATGATATAATCAAGTTATTTAGT
>ML838398.1:0-19933 GCA_009831015.1 Picea engelmannii | reverse complement strand
CATTGGGTTTGGGGGAACCTGCTATAGCAAATGCGCAAGTTCTTACCTCTCGTCTTAAAGTTCCCCCACCACCAAACTAATGCTAAGGTTTAGAAATGATCTAATTCCTAACTATTTCTTACCTTGAGACAACTCCCCGGCAACGATGCCAAAAATTATGGGTGTTCTATATGCACTAAAAACACACTAAAAACCCTCAATTAAATTGTCAACCCGGGGTAAGTAAACTTAGAGTTATAGAAATATATATGTCAAGGTAGAAGGACTGGAGGTAGTATAGTCTAACTAAGGAATTGGATATCTAAGGGCTAATCTATTCAAGCAAAGACTACTAATTATCAAACCCTACTAAGAAACTCAAATTATGTACCCTAAGTAACCTTTGAACAAAGGATCGATGGATAGTTCTAAGAAATAAAATGAAAACCCTACTTAAAGAAAACTAGTTCATTCATAACAATAAGAAAAAGAAAACTATCTACCTAATAAGCAATAGCAACAACAAACTACTTGTAATTAACCTAATTAAATTCAATAAGAAACTACCCTATCAAAGCAAGAAAATGGACAAGCAACTACCCTATCAAAGCAAAATAAACAAGCAAACAAATACACTATTAAAGCAAATGAACAAGTAAGAAACTACCCTATTAAAGAAAGTAAACAACTAACTAACCTAGGATAACTTCTACAGCAAGTAAACTAATCAAGATTACTCAATAAGCAACTAACTAAGCTAAGAGGCAAGTGAACTCTATTCTTAAATCAAAATTCACAACTATCTCTAATTTATGAAATGAAATCTACTAAATTAAAAGCAAGAGGAATTAACAACTAATCTTTAATCTATGATAAGCAAACTACTCTTTAATCTATCAAAGCAAGAAGACTAGCTATCCTACAAAAGCAAGGAAATTATCTTCTAATCTGTGAAAGCAAGAAACTATCTTCTAACTTATGAAAGCAAGAAAACTATCTTCTAACTTATGAAAACTCAAATATAGTGTTGATGGTTATGTGAATGTCTCCAATGTCTTATAATATCATGATGGCATTTAACAATGAACAATAATTCAAGAGGAATAAACTCGATATTGACTTCAATAGCAAAGTGAAAAGTGTGAATTAGGCAATCCAGTGAAAACTTAGACATTATAGAAATTGTTAAAATATTGTGTAACTACAAAGAATATTCTTATCTCATTTTGTGGATAAAGATAAAATATATTTATTATTGATTAGATCAATCCCCTTTTGAGGATTTATCATGTCGGGCATTGTAATTAACCAAATCCCCTTTTGCGGATTGGTCAAACCCTAATTGTAATAAGCATAATGAGAAGTCGGCCTCCGGATTAAATAAAGGTGGTTCTAACCACCCAGAATGCGAAGTCGGCCCTACCAGTGAAAAGACACTTATGTTCAAACCTTCCAGATTGTATAAATAAGAGAGGCTAGCACCTCATTTAGACACACACTCAACTCACTCATCTAGTGCCAAGTATTGAAGGAATTTGCAGTTACTAGTTGCCGGAAGAAGGAAGAGAGAGAGAGAGAGGCACATCCTTGGGAGAGGAATTTTTGTGTTGTTTGATTCATTGTATTGGCTATCTATATTAAGGAATTTTTTCTAGGTTTTCTTCCCCATGAGGATTTCCTAGGATAAATGTTGTGTACTCTTGTGATTGTGTTTCTCTCAGTGTTCCTATCTATGCTATTGTTATCTAGTAAATTGAATGTAACCTAATAATAGAAGAAACTTTAACATGGTATCAGAGCTAAGCTGAAGAGAGCATCTTTCACAGGAAAAAGAAAAATGTCGTTGTTGTTGTACATGCAAATTAGGGTTTTTTATTGAAGAAGAATTTCAACCCCAAATCCATCTAGAAAGATGTTCCCTACCTCAAGGAACATTTTGGCATCTTCAGCGCAACTTTTTAGTGGCTAGATCTCCCAGAAAGTGAAACCGTAGTTTTCACAAAGTACCAGAAGTACTAGAAAACCAGAGTACCAGAAGTACCAGAAGTACCAAAGTACCAGAAGTACCAGAAAACCAGAAGCACCAGTCCAGAAATCTTCAGATCAAGTTTGGAGGGGTAAAATTTGGATTTTCTGAAATCTAAACACACCAGGCTACTTGCCTCAGTCCAGCACATATTTTCGTGAGTTTAGTTTTCAGATCCAAGAAATTTGGTTTTTCTATTATTTCTATAGCCCAGAGGGCTAGGGTTTCTACTGCAAGAAAGAATGGCTACCAACATGAGGGTATAAGACAGGCTGGAAGGATCTAGAAACTTCAAATCTTGGAATCATAGGTTGCATATGATTCTAGACAAGAATGATCTCCTAGAACATGTTACAGTGGGTGTACCAGAACTAGATGAAGAAGAGAAAAAAAACAAGAATAAGAAGAATGAAAAGAAAGCAAAGAGAATCGTGTTAGATTCAGCAAAGGATCACTTGATCCCTCATATTTTTGAACTACAGACAGCAAGGAAAATGTATGAAGCACTCAACAGGTTATATGAAAGCAAAGACATTAGCCAAAATCTTTCCTTAAGAAATCAGCTTCGTAATATGAAGCTGGAAAACTCAAAATCTGTCACATCCTATCTTATGAGAGATTCTCAGATCAGATATTAGCTTGCAGCTATTGGAGGTGTCATTAGTGACAAAGATCTTTTAACCACAACCCTAAATGGGTTTCCAACATTTTGGATTCCTTTTGTACAAGGAGTGTGTGTGCAAGAAGCAAGCTACCCAAGTTTGATAAGTTATGGGAAGATTGCACACACGGAGAATCTAGACTTGCAGACCAATAGAAGAGATTATTTGTTGATGAAGATGAATCTCTTACAACTCAAAACAACAAAAAGAAGTTCCTTCAAGAAGAACAATAAAGAAGATAACTCGGTAAGAGTTCTAGATAAGAAGAAAGATGTTTCAAAGATCAGATGCTACAACTGTCAAAATTTGGGACACTTTTCCTATGACTGTCCTCAAGGAAAATGGAAAAGAAAATATCAATCACATGTGGTAGAGGAAGAGGAATCTCCTCCCTCAAAGAAATCTTTAGCAGAAATTGATGGTTATGTACTTTAAGTTGAAGATAGTTGATCTGAAGAAAGAGACCAAGTAGTGCCAGATTTCACAAATATCTTCCATACCTTGCACACCAAGATGGGTATCAAAGATTCGGAGAGACATCTGGTGCTCAAGTATCACGATTCTCTGCATAGATACATCCAGACTAAAATGGAATTTCTGAACATCTCAACCTTGGTTGTGGCCTACCGATATGTCTTCAAAATTGAGCATAAGCTCAAACAAAAGATGCGACAATTTGGGCCAGGGAACCCCTCACAAAAAAAGCCAGGAAAGGGTGGACCCAACCCACAAAACAAAGGACAGAGAAAAGATGGACAGTATCAGGACAACCAGTCCAAGCCACAAGAAAAGAAGGACACCAGAAAGACAAAGAAAGATACTGGGAAGTGGTGCGACTTCCATAAGAGCCCTTGGCATAACACTGCTGACTTTCGCTCAAAGAAGATACTGGTGGCTGAAGTGAAAGCCTCTGAATTAGATGCAGATTCTAACTCTGAGTCAGAACCAGAAAGGGGAAGACGGATCATTGATGCGGAACCCGGTTCCACCATTGCTACCACCAAGCTCCAGCATGGTGAACCAGACGAGCCAAAAGAAGGAGAGTGCCTATTCCATTCACAAATGTGTGTAAAAGGCACCCCACTGCACTTCATCGTTGATAGTGGTAGCTAGAAGAACCTCATCTCAGTAGAGGTCGTCAAGCAGATGGCCCTATTGATAACGTCGCACCCACAACCCTACACCATTGGATGGCTCTGCCAAGGAAGCGATCTCTGCGTCAGCCAACAGTGACGACTGTCATACAACATCAAGCCCTTCAAAGACGAGGTATTGTGTGATGTTGCTCCTCTTGAAGTTTGTGATGTTCTTTTGGGCCAACCTTATTTATGGAAACATCATGATGTGTATGAGTCTAGGCCTTGTAGTGTTATTATTACTTTGAACAGGAAATTGTACAGGATACCTGAGGTTGTCCCACCTAGTGCTATTTCCTTGATCTTTGCTAAGCAATGCAGGAAGGTCATCTCTCATATGGGGAAGTTTGTCTTCTTCGTGATTCACTCTCAGAATGAGAGAAAAATCATAGCCACATCCAGGGTCTCTGCGACCGACCTCTCCACATAGCAGAAGCAAGTAGATAAGGTCATGGAAGAATACTCAGATATCTTCTCCTCACCTACTGGGGTACCTCTGCACTACCAGGTCAAGCACCCCATCGATTTGACCCCCAGCGCACCGCTACCCAATGGGCTAGTCTATCACCGTTCTCTATTAGAGAATGAGGAGATCAAGTGATAGATCCAAGAATTTCTCCACAAGGGGCACATCCGTCCTAGCTCATCACCTTGCGATAGCCCAATTGTGCTGGTACAGAAGAAAGATGGAACTTGGCGACTTTGCATTGATTATCAGGCTTTGAATAAAATCACAGTCAGAAATTGGTACCCGATTCCCCAAATCGACGACCTCCTTGATCAACTCATGGGAGCCAAATACTTTAGTAAGATTGATCTAAAGTCTAGCTACCACTAGGTCCCGATAGAATAGACAAATGTATGGAAGACCACCTTCAAGTCAAAGGAAGGCCTTTTTGAATGGTTGGTCATGCCCTTTGGTCTAAAAAATGCTCCAGCCACTTTCATGAGGATGATGGATGATATCGTGCAACCATTCACCAATAATTTTGTAGTGGTGTATCTTGATGACATTCTCATTTACAACAAGACTTGGGCCGAACACTTGCAGCACATTCAGCAGGTTTTGCACACCATGCGGCAGCACAAGCTATACGCCAACTTGGGAAAATGCTCCTTCAACATGGACAAGGTCCATTACCTAGGCTACATCATTGATCAACATGGCGCACATGTGGATCCATCCAATATCCAAGTCATCTGTGACTGGACAGCCCCAACCACACTCACTGAGCTTCGGAGCTTCTTGGGCCTTGCCAATTTCTACCACAGGTTTGTGTTGGGATTCTCCCATATTGCATGGGCCCTCAGCCAAATAACCAGGGGTGGTGGTAAGGCAAAATTTGCATGGGGCCGGCCCCAAAAACAAGCATTCGATGATTTGAAGCAACGCTTGTTCTCAACCCCAGTACTTTCACTACCAGACCTGCAACAACCCTTTGATATTGAGACTGATGCTTTAAACTATGTTGTGGGTGTCGTTCTCACGCAGCACGGCGACCCCGTGGCATATCATAGTGCGACACTATCAGATGTTGTCTGTAAGTACCCTACTTACAACAAAGAAATGTACTCCATTGTGCAAGCCTGCTACCAGTGGAGACATTACATTCTTGGGAGGGAGACAGTCATCCACACTGATCATAAGCCACTACAGTTCATGCAGACACAAGGAAAATTGCAAAATGACCGCCATCAAAAGTGGTCCACATACTTGCAGCAATTCCACCTCAACATCAAGTATAAAACATGAAGCACCAACCACGTCACTAATTGCCTCAGCAAACCACCAGTCGTGACACTCACCATAGTGCTAGACTCCCATGGCCATGAGACCTCTGGATGGCCCCAACTCTATGAGACAGACCCAGACTTCACCACCAACTACCAAATGTTGGGTGAAAAGGCAATTGTCTCTAATTTCCATCTTCAGGATGGGTTGTTGTGTCGCCTGGGCCATATATGTGTTCCCTCAGGTAAGCGAGCAAAGTTGATCTGGGAAGCCCACTACATCCAGGTGGCAGGACACTTCGGTGTCGAAAATACAGTGGCGATGCTACAAAAACATTTCTACTGGCTGAAACTTCGACAGGAGGTCAGCAAGTATATCAGGTCTTGCACTGCCTGCACTATTGCCAAACCAACCACTAAGAAACATGGCATGTACACCCCTCTTCCTACTCCTGACAGACCATGGGAATCCATCTCAATGGACTACATGTCGGGCCTCCCATCCACCAAGTGAGGAAATGAATGTGCTTTTGTGGTTGTCAATCACTTTTCTAAGATGGTGATTCTGGTTGCTTGCAAGAAGAGCATCACAGCAGAAGCCACTGCCAAGATCTTCTTTGAACGAGTCTGGGTACATTTTGGAATTCCACAAACCATTGTCTCAGATCGGGGCAGTCGATTTCTCAGCACATTCTGGTCGAGCCTCTGGTCACTGCTGGACACCAAGCTCACCAAATCCATGTCCTTCCACCCCCAGACAGATGGCCAAACCGAGGTCGTAAATTGAATGATTGTGCATATCCTACGCATGTATAATTCCAAGAACCCTCGCACATGGGATGAGATTCTTCCCTATGTCCGACATAGCTACAATCGAGCCATGCATAGCTCAACCGTCCACAGCCCCTTTCAGGTGGGGTTGGGATTCCAACCATTGGGTCCCATAGATGTTTCACTTCCCCTTGCGGTCACCTCGACCGACTCCTCTCCTGCTCCAACTAAGGCTGACAAATCCACCCGGTTCATTAAAAGGATCCAACACATCTTCCAACAAGTTCAGGATATCCTACAGAAGTCTAATGACAAGTACAAGCAGTTCCATGATCAACATCAGGTTCCACATAAGTTTCAGGTGGGAAACAAAGTTTGGTTGCACTTGCAGAAAGAATGCCTTACAGGACCCCATTGGAATCTTTCCCCACTCCATTATGGGCCATACACCATCACCAAGGTTGTGGGGGATAATTCTTTTGTGCTCAAAATTCCTCCTTTCCTTGGCCTGCACCCAGTGTTCAACGTAGACCTCCTTCGGCCTTATTTCCCACCATTATTGGACACCTCAGACGTAGCAGAAAAATTGACACCAACAAAGCTCAACCCCGACTGCATACAACAGGCATCCAGCGATCAGATTGTGGACACACAAATCAAGGGCACTCAACAACAAAGGATCCAACTTTATCAAGTCATTAAAGCAGGGCAGTTCCTGCACCAAGGCAAGTGGCTCACTCGGGGCCAAATTCAGCAAAAATTTCCTCATCTGATGGGGGAACTCAATGCAATGGAGACCATTGCTTCCTAAGGATGGAAGATTATCCAGGTGGATATTGGTGGCCACCCACCTTTTCCATCTGGCTCAAAACAACTTTCTAGCAATTTTGATAATTTACTATTTTTAGCAGTTTTTTGGGTCCTGAACTTCTGGAGTCGTTTTGAGGCCCTAAACGACGTTTTTTGGGTTATGTTGCGGTCGTAAAATTTCATCGTGAAATTTTGTGCAACTGTTGTATTCCTCGAATAGATCTTTCCAATGGGCTATCATAGGCCTAAAACAGAGATCGTATGCAAAAGTTACGACCCCAGGAAGTTGATGTACTGACTTACCCAAACGGGGCCCACATGACTTTTGGCGCTTCATCTCCTAGGGTTAGGTTTTTGGATGTTTAGGGTTTTTGAAACTCCTGTGTATTGTAAAAAGGCCTTGAGAGCCTCATGGTAATCATCTTCTTACGAATGAGCGTAGCCGTCACATCTCTTCTCAAAGATAAGCCGCCACCATTCCAACAAGCTTGTTTTCCGCTGCATTTTACAATTTCGGCTTATTTCCTTATTGAAAAAAAAACCAATTTTACTGTATCTCTGTTATTCTGTGTTAAGCATCTGGTAATAATCTGTAGTCATTTCTTTCTGCTCATAAAATCTGGATCAGATAGAGTTGATAAGAAGCAGGTAACTACAGGTTGCTCCAGTACTGTTCTTATAGATGCAGAGGGAGCAGGTTGATCCAGTATGAAGTCAGAAAGAAATGTTCGAACTCAAGAAGGCACCTAGGATATTATAGAAAAATAACTTCAAGGATGATGATTAGAAGCTATTAGTTTGGTGCAAGAGGGAGCCATGTCTCCAAGTTTGGAATGGAGGATTGTGATTTGATGCAATTAGGAAATCATATACAGATGGGTAGCATGGTATTATACCATGGAAAAATTTTGGACCACAAGATATTTTTTCAGATCCCATAGCTAGACCTTCGTAGAGAAGGAGAAAGAGAAAATACCTTTGTAGAGAAGGAAAGAGAAATCCCATAGGTAGACCTTCATAGAGAAGGAAAAGAGAAGAGACCTTCATAGAGAAGGGGAATGATAAATTTTCCAAGGTTAGCCTATGTCCAAGTGTTGAGTTTTGGATACTCTAGGGACATGCTAGAATACCCTCGTAGAGAGAGGTGTGACCACCCTCGCAGAGAGGAATGTGGATGTTTCTCCAAGAGTCAGCGGGCAGATACTCTCCTCTGGCCAAGGATTGAGTAGCCTGGATCACAAACCTTGACCATGTGGAATGGTTAGTTGACTCTTGAGGTTTGTGTCATGATCCTACGTGGATCATGGAAAGGGAGTCTAGTCTTGCCCAGGCTAGCATATTAGCTTCTCTAGTTCATGTGGGATGACTAGGAGTGAAGTTATGGTAGTAGTCGTCCCCAGTGGATGGGTGAGATAGATGACTACAAGAGAAGGGAGAACATAAAAGGAATGGAAAAACTCATAGAACATCTTCTGTGTGAAGATAAGACATATTTTATGTGAAGATAATATATCTTCCGTGTGAAGATAATAAAGAAGTATCTTATGCGTGAAGACGAAAGAAATAAAGAGTATCTTCTACGCGAAGATAAAGAGAACAAAACTTCTGATGATTTATAGATATGCAGTCAGTGATCATGATGCCAGATGACCAAGTGGATTATATTGATACCTCCTGTTATCCAGTTGATGATGTTACCTAGTTGATGATTTTTCCTAGTTGATAATGTTATCCAGTGGATGTTGCTGCCTAGTTGATGTTGACATCCGGTGACCTATCAAAAGATAAAGAATATCCTTCTTGTTAAGAGGGAGTGTTAAAATATTGTGTAACTGCAAATAATATTCTTATCCCCTTTTGTGGATAAAGATAAAATATATTTATTATTGATTAGATCAATCCCCTTTTGTGGATTGATCATGTCGTGCATTGTAATTGACCAAATCCCCTTTTGCGGATTGGTCAAACCCTAATTGTAATAGGCAGAATGAGAAGTCGGACCCCAGATTAAATAAAGGTGGTTCTAACCACTTAGAATGAGAAGTTAGCCCTGCCAATGAAAATATACTTCTGTTCACACCTTCCATATTGTATAAATAAGATAGGCCAACACCTCATTTAGACACACACTCAGCTCACTCATCTAGTGCGCAAGTATTGAAGGAAGCTGCAGTTACCAATTGCCGGAAAAAGAAAGAGAGAGAGAGGTGCATCCTTGGGAGAGGAATTTATGTGTTGTTTGGTTCATTGTCTTGGCATTGTATTGGCTATCTATATTAAGGAAGTTTTGTTGGGTTTTCTTCCCCATGAGGGTTTCCTAGGATAAATGTTATGTACTCTTGTGATTTTGTTTCTCTCAATGATCCTATATATTCTATTGTTATCTAGTAAATTGAAAGTAACCTAATAATAGAAGAAACTTTAACAGAAACAACATCAGTTATTCTGCATATCCATGTGATTATTGATCATACATTAATCATCAACAATTATAAATATACTATGCTAATAAACTCAATTGCATTCTATGCTAATGAAGCACATTCATACTATACTGACTCAATAATTAACTTCGAAATGAAACTGCAACCTAGATCTAAGAAAGAAATTACAAAAAGTAAACAAAACTAGTTCTATCTTAACAATTCAAATTGCAAAAAGAGAAAACAGTCATAAACAGAAATTAAACATTATTCTAGCATATGAAAAGTAATGAAATGGGAAAAATAACCAACAACTGGATAAGCAAGACTAAATAACAATTAGATAAGCAATCTGAAAAGTAAAAAATTAGAACTAACTATATCCATCCACCGAAACCCTGTCAAGGAAAGCATGAATTAAAACTTTGTTTTAAAATCTATTTTAAACTCTATTTCATCATAAAAGAAAACTTATCTACCATCTACTTATAGACGAGGTTAGTATCTAAGCTTGTTAGCTTGTTTCTACTAACTATAACGTCATCGCATATTAACAATATTCTTCATAACAACCTGCAAAAGGAAACTAAAACAATTAAGCTATAACAACAATTTATACAATGAGAAAGAAAAATGACAATTCATGTATAGGAAAAGAAATAAAAAGACATCTATGTTATTTAATTCACAAGCAAACTCATAGGATAGTTACCCAGATTTCTAATGGGCCCCCTAGCAAGTCGTGGTTACTCTTCAAATGTGAACCACAATCTTCAGCAACACGAATTCACCATTAAAACTAAAAACACAGTCTTTACATAGTTCTGACAAAATAAAAATAGAAAAACGGAGCTAAAAATTGTCTTTCTCTCTAACTCTTTATTTCTTAACTTTTTAACAATTGTCTAACCACTGAGGTGGTATTTATAAGTTGTACAAGATGAGAGGTCAACCACTGGAAGGGTCAAGCTTCTCTAAAATAAGTAAATTTCATTTAATATTCCCTAACTGCTGGTGGCTTCTAGAAATGAGGTGAGCCAATAATCGCCCAAGATAACAACCTGAATCGAGTTGTCAAGAGTTCAGTAGCTGGAGGCCACGAGCATGAGAAAAACCCATGTCTCTGATTCGTCCACTGCTGGCTGCCAATACCATAACCGCCAAATCGCCCATCGTTTTTGTGCAGGATGGAGTGTCGGACAGAGTGTCGGATGGAGTAACGGATTGAGTGCCAGATGGAGTACCAGACTGAGTGTCGAAAGCAAAAACAAGCTGCAATTTTTCCCTGTGACATACAAAACATGAATTAATCTCCTGGGATCATAAAAACATACTAATTTAAACTCAAAATCATCGCAAAACATGAATTATGCATACCTGGTTTGGATCATAGTGATTTAACACAAAATCTCTTCAAAAACTTCTTCAAAACATGAAAACGCATATACACATTTGACAAAAAGGATCTAATTATCATCATAAAATCGGTCATATCATGGGCCAAACAAGACCTGTTATAGTGCAAGTTGTAGGTCCCAAAGCCCGACCCAACCACAAAGCAAGTACTACAACTTGGGAATCATACACCCAATGTCTCCTCAATGTAGGTCCCACACTTCAAGGGTGACTAGGTTACTCTAGGGAGGCGATCCTGGTGACCCTATGAGGATTGAGATGGATATGGAGGGAAATGGAAGTGAAGCCCCTAGATTTCAAGTCTAAGTGGGAAGATATCCCTCGTAAGTCAAGTAATTGTTTCCCCATAGCTATAAGACTTCTTTGAATGATTGTACAAGCCCGAGACACAAAAAATGACACTTTGCAATGATATATGTTAGTTGGATCAGCAAGTTAATATTTATGTCCCTAATTTGCAGAAGTAGATGACATTTTATATCAGCAAATGAAACATCTACATCAACATACAAATATCTAAACTACTTAAGTAAATCAACATTAACCTTAGCAATGAATATAAATTGAAAATGGTACTTAAGAAAAAATAGAAGATAGTTGTCGTAAACATGTATTTTCTTCAGAAAATTACAGATTTATGGTTGTAGCATTCAATGGCATGCAACAACAAAATCAACCACACAAAAGTGCCAAGAACTAGCCCAAAAGATGTGCCCTAGTTAGTAGAGTAAGTGAGAAAAAATTAGGAGTTAGTTTAGGGCCAGTTTAGGAGTTATGAGAGTGTCAATAGATAGGGTTATGCAACCCTAATGGCTGTAGATAAAAGTTTTTAACAACAAATACAGTATTGGGAGAGAGGGGATGCCCTAGTGGGGGAAGACTCCTCTCAATGAGGCAAATCAACTTCAAGCAAGAAAACTTTGCAATGCTCCCACATTGCTTCAGATTGATGCCACATGGCCTTTGGAGGTATCCTTCTTTCCCTAGAGACCTTAACATCTCACACATGTGGGATATTTTGATGTATTTTTCATTTATTACATGATGTAAAGGTTAAATGAGGGGATGAATCCACTTATTTTGAACATTCATTATGTTATGTGGAAAAAAGTGAAGCGTTAGGCCTCATACAAGAAGGAAATATTCACTTTCATTTTTCTATCATCATTCCTCACCATTGTGAGACACTACTACTAAATGTTTTAGCCCTTAGAGGTTACTAGCTCTTTCTCTCTCATGTGCTATGCTTGGAAGGATCTTTTATGGATGGTTTTGCTGACTTTGGATGGATATTTCTGCAGTTAGAGTGAAATTCTCTTTGTTTCTTGGATGAAGTAAGTAAATTTATGCAATTATTGTTTATACTACTATTGTTCATGGTGAAATTGTTATTTTGTTGCAAGAAGTATTGTTTATTAAAATTCTAAGAGAGGAACATAAGTGCTTCTTCCTCTCACAAGGTTATATTTGTCTAAAATTGGTTAATTTTCCTTGTTGGGGTTAGAACTCTAAATCGCTAAAGTGATAGCACTTTAGGATTTTAGCCCTAGATAATTGATCTTTGACCTAGTTGAATCTACAAGAAGGGAGGAATGTTTTCTAGGGCCCAAATGTGCTTGCACCCTAGATGTCATTCTCCTCGAGATCTAAAGCCTAAGGCCCAAATGTGCTTGCACCTTAAGGTTTATATCCTACCTCTTGTTTTCAAGTAGATCAACCTTGAAGCTTGTTTGAATTGGAAGACTCCACAACCCTAAAAGGAACTAATCTTAAATCACTCTTATGGTGAATTGATTGGTGAACCTCTCTCTCAAAATTATCAAGCATTCTACTAACTACACTAACTCATAGAATCATGAGCACTCTACGTTCTAGGAATTCCAAAAACAAAGTTCATACTTATATCATTGAATGGTCTCTCGGGTATCGATAATGGTATATATAACCATGTGTTTTGACTCTTTCCTTTTGCTAGTTGGAAAATTCTACAACACTCAACAAACTTTTTAACATCCTTGTTGATGTAAGGCCAAAAATATTTTTCCTTCACCAACGTTGTGGTTTTATAAACACCAAAATGACCACCCAAACCTCCTTTATGCATCTCTCTAACAAGATTCAGCCACAATGAACTTCGTGGAATGCAAAAAATTTGGTTCTTGAACAAGAAACCTTCTTGAATATGAAAATCCAAATATGGTGTCCTATCAATGATCCAAGGTGCTTTGCATGCTTTCCAAGCCTCTAAAAAATATGCTTCCTCTGCATACAACTCCTTCATACATTCCAAGCTAACAACTTCAACTAACAAAGTGTTCAACAACATTATTCTCCGACTTAGTGCATCTGCAACTTTATTCGACTTTCCATCCCTATGTTTCAAAACAAACGAGTAACTTTGCAAAAATTCTACCCATTTCGAATGATTTTGATTTAATTTACCTTCACTATTGATGCACTGCAACACCTTATGATCAGTAAATAGGACAAACTCCTTCAGTAGCAAGTAATTTTTTCATTTCTTCAAAGCTTGTACAATCACATAAAATTCTTGATCATAACAATAATACTTCTTCTTAGCATCATTCAATTTCTCATCGAATAATGTAATTGACCTTCCTTCTTGGCTCAAAACCAATCTAATTGTTGAACCACTTGCATCACAGTCCACTTGAAACACTTTATTGAAAGTTGGAAGCACCAAAACCGGTTGCTCAATTATTATTTTTCTTCAAGTCTTAAAATGACTTCATGGCTACTACTATCCACTTGAAAATCCCCTTTTTCATGCATTCATCAAGTGGTGCACAAATGTTGTTGAAATTTCAAATAAATTTCCTATAGAAGCTTGTCAAACCATGGAAAATTCTCACATCAAATGTACACCTTGGTGTTGGCCACTCCAAAATATCCTTTACCTTTTCATAATCCATCTTCAAGCCTTCATTGGAAAACAAAAATCCCAAGTACACTAATTCCTACTTCAGAAACAGACATTTCTTCAATTTGTTTTTCTTCCTTCAACTGACGTAACACATTTCTCACATGCTCCAGGTGTTCTTCTTTGGTTTTACTAAAAATCAAAATGTCATCTAGGTACACGACAACAAAATTTCCCAAATAAGATTCAAAACTTCATTCAAAACTATCATGAATGTGTTAGGGGCATTTTTTAGTTCAAACATCATGACTAGCCACTCAAATAGTCAATCCTTCTTCTTGAACATTGTCTTCCATTCATCACCTTCCCTTATCTGAATATGATGATACCCACTCTTCAAATTGATCTTTGAAAAGTACTTGGCCCCACTCTAACAATCCTTGGGGTCATCCATTTGTAGTAAGAGAAACTTATACTTAATAGTAATCTTGTTGATAACCCTTGAATCAATACACATTCTCCATTCATCTCCTTTCTTTGGTGTCCATATTGTAGGTACAACATAGGGACTTAAACTCTCTCAAATCAGTCCTCTATCAAGAAACTCTTGAACATGTCTATTCACTTCCTCACTCTCTGTTGGAGTCATCCGATAAGGAGATTTATTTTATAGATGTGATCTTGGTATAAAATCAATTCGATGTGATATACTTCTCAAGGGAAGTAAACCTGCTAGTAACTCCTCCCCAACAATCTCTTTCAATTCATTCAACAAAGGTTGAATTTATGATGGCACAGATCTCATCTTTCCACTCTCTAGAACTTGTCTTGGCATTAAGGCCAAACATAAATGGGTCTTTTTCTGTTCTCTCAAAAATTATTTGTTTGAACACATCATAATGTGACTACTTCTACAAACATTTATGTTGTCATTTCCTTTTCTATCACTAAAACTTAATTCGGACTCTACCATTGACTCTAATTTGTATGACTATCCATCTTTCAAAAATTCAGAAGTATTCTTATTTACATCATGGAAAAAAATTCTTTCAAACAACCAAGTTCTACTAAGTAGTACGTGGCATGATTTCATCTCTACTATATCACACAATACCTTCTCACTAAAATATCCAATCTGAAAACTTAACAAGCATTGTTCAGTCACAGTCACTGACTTTCCTCTTTTCAACCATGAGACCTGATACAGTTTCAGATGTGGAATAATTTTCAATTTTAATTTCTCCATTACTTCTGTTGATACTAAATTTTCCATTCTTTCGCCATCTATGACCAGATGAAAACACTTATCTTGAATGTTATGCTTAGTTTTAAAAAAATTATTTCTCTACTCAAGTTCTTTTGTTGTCTTTGTCTCAGGTTTCAATATCGCTCTTCTAAACATCAAGTTTTCTCCATGTTCTTGTTGAAGTACTTCCACATTGCTATCAACAACTGTTCCCTCATTTTCCCGAGTAACTTGTGTTCTGAACTCATTTCTTCTCCATGTATTTTGCTTCTTTGGAAATTTTGATGCCTTCTACTCTACATCTGTAACAGGTGATCACATACTTACCTCTAACAAATCCTCTACCTATTCCAGTGCCACTTCCTCCTCTTGTATTCTAGTTGTTGGTCACTTCATATTCCTTTTCACTACTTCTAGTAGCACTTATTCTGCGCTTACCTCTAGTTTCTTATTCCCAGAACTTCTGTCACAACCTTCTATCAATATTTTCTTCCACCTTTAAAGAAACTTGATAAGTTTCGTCTACATTACAAAAGTAATGTGTACTCATCTCATATTGAATCTGATATTTCAACCCATTCACGTATCTCATCACTCTTTGATATTCTGGTTCCTTTATCTTTGATCTAAGCGGAAATTTGAAAAATTCCTTAGTATATTGATGAACATATGACTCTTTATGCCTCAAGTTTTGCAACTACTTACACAAATTCTGTTGGTAATCGACAGGTAGGAATTTCTCCTTGATTTTTATCACCTTCTGTAACATATCCTACCAGAGTGCAACATGACTCTTTAGCTTAGTCGTGGAGAATCAAATCCGATTGGGATCTTGAACATTTTCATATTCAAAATATATTTCAAGCTCTCCTATCAAGTCTATGAGAGTGTCGGCTTTCAAACTACCATCGTGGCATGAAACTTCCACCCTTGCACTACCTCTATCTTTCATAAAAGATATTAAACATACTATTGTGTCTACTTCCTCAACATTTTTCTCTTCTTCGAGGTCATCCTCAAACTCTAAACCTATTTGAACATCTCCAAGCCTCTTGTTTTCTATATCTTCTATCCTCCTTTGTAATTTCTCTAAATCTTTGTTCCTCACACCTTGTGTTGCTCCTGCTCTCTGTGGTGGCATCCTTACAAGTTGTCTTTCATTCCTCACTCAGACTAACATCCATAGGCCTTACTTATGGGCACTATTTCCCACAAGTTAGGAGCTAAACCAACTCTAATACCACTTGACATAGTCACCCTCGATCTTGTACTAAATCACTTACAAGAAAAAGTTTTTTTCCAACAGAGTGCACAACTAACATCTAACAACATTAATATAAATTGAACAACTTAAGGAATTCCAAGAGAAATTATAGTCACGGGAAAAATATGGAAACAAGAGACAACACCATTAAATAGGGACTCGAGAAAAATGATTAACAAGATGGAAAATTATCTTCCATAGTCTCATTACATTATAAACCAAATCAAGAACAATATTCATTCAGACTCAATGACTGGAGGCATGATCGTTGTTCCACATTGTTTCTCTAAAAGCAGGTATCCCTGCCTATGCTCTATTGTTTATGTAGATGTCCCTCTTATGTTTCCCCCCTTTTGTCTCTTCTGAATTGATCTGTTCCTTTTTTTTCACTAAAGATAACCCACTCAATATTTTCCATTTATTTCTTTTCTTTTGTTTATTGGTAACCGAATCGTCTCACTTTCCCCAACCGTTTCTTGTTTTCCTCTCCCAAAATGTCTTATACGCTGGGAAATTATAATGATCCAAAATCTCAATCGGTTTCCAAATGTGCATTGGAAACTTAAACAACTATAGTGGTTAATTTCCTCAATTATTTCAAGTGATTTGTCTTCCATGACGTGATTGACCCACCAATTGTCATGAAATTCTTGTAAGACATGTGGAGTTATGATTTGCAACACTCTAACATAATTTCTACTCGTTTGGAGTTGCAGCGCTGGTGTTGC
The DNA here is from genome assembly GCA_009831015.1 of Picea engelmannii. NCBI lineage: Eukaryota > Viridiplantae > Streptophyta > Pinopsida > Pinales > Pinaceae > Picea > Picea engelmannii. Next base: position 2,860 of record ML838398.1, on the reverse strand, counting down.
AATAATGTGTGTTACATCACGAGTGTTGCAACAACAGTGTTACAACGCAGGTGTTGCAGCAACGTGTTACAACACTAGTGTCACAACAATGGGAGTTACATCACTAGTGTTGCAACAATGTGAGTTACAACACTGGTGTTGCAGCAATGGGAGTTGCAACACTTATTTCACCCTACAATTTATTAACTTGAAATTGAAATTTTTTTGGTTGATGTTGATTGCTTAAGGCCAAAGATGCTTCTGCATCAAAAACAATTATAATCACCCCAACATGGACATGGAGGAAATGGATTCCAAAGAGGCCCTCCTACTCCACCTAATAAGTCTAAAAGTGGAAAATGATTGAAAAAGGACACTAAAGAGAATACATGAGAAAATTTGTTTGATGCCTAGTCCATTCATGGATCAATTCCACACATAGTAGACTCCAAATATAACATAGGGATGTCAAGAAATATATAAGATCAAGATTCTCATATCAAGATAATGGAATACTTTGCTTAGTGTCCACCAACATAACTACATGAGGCTCCTTTTTCTTCATTCGTGGCCATGGGAACAAAGTCACTAGCACCTCATCCCTTGATGTTTCAATTTTTGGTAAAATGAGATCACGAAAAGCACATCATTCCTACAACAACTCTTATTGTATATAACAATGAAATAGACATGAAATTATAGGATAAACCTAGAATGAAATTAGAATATCATCTAGGTAATGCATGATTATGTCATACCCAACATAGGTGATAAAGACAAAAGTGATATGAAATTGGATGATTATGCCATTGAGTCTTTAGTCAAGATTGATAAGGGTAAGATCATTTATATGGTGTAAGTAATTTATCTTGGTTGTGGTTGATGAGAACCAAGAGATTTAAAAATTAGAACAAAGATCTTACGAAAGAAAATAAGTTTTACAAAATAGCGCTAGACTCTTTTTGCAAGCTTCCCTTGTCTATTTTTATAGAAATAGTGAGTTATCCCTTCCCCCCCCCGCTACCTCCCTCCTACTAATGATTGGGACAAATTATAATCTACACTGGAGGATTTGACAAGTCTAGTACAATTAGAAAAACACATGTTAGAGAAATTATGGAATATCTACTTAAACAAATTTACAGTAGTGTTTAATATTTATATTTCTCACGTTAGGAAATTGAGAGAAGCATATATTAGAACATGAAATTCAAATACAGATTCAATACTAGCACATGAATGCCAAAGGTACGTTTCTATATTTTGTCCATCATGCTAAAAAATACAATCCATTGTCCTCTCAAAAGTTATATTCTGATAATAAAAAAAATGTAACATTAACAATGCATGTCACAATGAAGACATCCCCTCTACAGCAAGGTCAAAAAATTGTGTTTCAACAACTCTAGAATTTAAAGACATCTTTTTGGATGTAAATGATTTTAGATGGGTATCGGATCTACCTCTCATTAAGCCATATATAATTTTTTTGATGCTATGGATATAGACACCACTATTTCACAAGTTTTTTAGCCTCACATTATATTGGAACCAAATATTCATGATCACATAAATATAACAAGACATATATGCAAAAATATGTGTTATCTTCTACATTGATTATTGTTGAATTCTCTAAACATTAATTTAATACTTTTCTACACAGAAGGCTCAAACTCATATACGTTCACATCTTCCAAAGGAACTATATTTTATAAATTAGTAAAACACTACAATAATCAACCACATCTTAGGAATTAGAAAGTTGCTTAAAGAACTAAAATCCTAGTACAATAAGTGGAAGAAACAACCACTTGACAAGGAAAACCAATAGTCTACTTCTTTTCAAGCCATCACCAAACCAACACCTCACACTATTTTTGTCGCTGCAAATTCAAAGAATGATGACTAGAAGACCATCCTACCTTGGGGGTTGAATGATTGTTGGAATTACATTTGTTATTGTTATTTCTATAAACAAATTTAATGTGTCTAAATGTTAGTTTTTCTATATCTTTAATACATTATGATTATGGATTACAATGCTAGAAGTGATTCCACCTATTACGGGTTATGGCATAATGGATGGTAAGCCATTAATGGGTTGTTTTTAGTTGATAACATGTAGAGGTTATATATGAAAAGTACATAGAATCTCTCCAATATTCCTTCTAGTTGAATATATGGAAGTGATAAACAATATAAATGTAAATGATTGTTTTTCTATTATTTTTGTTGAGATGATCTGGTAATTATATATTCCTAATTTTCATGTGATTGGATATATTATTAAATGATGGATGTTGATAATTAGTTTTAGTTGATAACATGCAGAGCTTATATATGTGAAGTACATAGAATCTCTCCAATATTCCTTCTAGTTGAGCATATGGAAGTGATAGGTAATATAATTGTAAACCATTGTTTTGCTATTATCATTGTTGAGATGATTTGGTAATTCTATATTCTTATTTTACATGCAATTGATATATTATTATATGGTGGATGTTGACAATTATTTTTTCAATTATGTCCACCATATATAAACAAAGTATTCTATTAATTTGTGTTTGTATGTTGTTCGTTTCATTTTAACCTTCATATTGTATGCAACTAGTCTCATTTAATTATTATTCATACTTATATGCTATCTATTATGAACAAGTTTATCTCCCCATTTCACTATGTTTCTCTTTATGTTGGTGGAGAAACCATCAATCTTCTCCCATGTCATCACTATTGCACCAACACATATCTCACGCTAAAGTGGTCCCATGCCAAACTATGTCTAGATCATAAAAATAAGCACACCAAAGTTTTTTCCTTGGAGATCACAGGTCCCTTGTCCCACAAACAAGGGGGTCTCATACACCAATTTGTT
>ML838397.1:0-33384 GCA_009831015.1 Picea engelmannii | reverse complement strand
TTATGTCCCTACGCATTTCTTCACCTTCATCAAGAGTCCAATTAGGATTTTCTGGAGGCTTATTTGGTGTAGGAGGTCCCTTTTTGGGTGGCATGTTGGCCAAATATCACTTTTGAGTCTTGATTTTGAGGTGGTTTTGCTAGGCAATATTTATTCTGTTATATCTCCCAAGTTTCGGCCCTTCTGGGTATGAAACTTTCCTTTAGGTAGTTCTTTGATATTTATTCTCTGCAATGCCACAAGTCTGATCAAAATTGGATGTGCCAAGTGGAATTTACGGTAACTTCCTCACAACTTGTCGATTTTTGGCCTTTCCAGGAGATCTCACTTGTATAGAATTCCCCACACAAAATAATTGATATAAAATTCTGAAACTCGCACCCAAAATACGACAGACTGTCCACGATCCAATGCAACCAGTCCCACTCAATTTAGATGCTCTAGGAAGAAGTTATGATTGTTTTACCTAGAACACCTTCTTGAGACTAGTCAATAGGGCTAGTTAGATACCCTATCTTACACAGGGTGTATCTACAAATTTAAGATGACCCAGAAGCTGAACTTTTTACCACAGATACACTACGAATTTCTGTAAATGGTCTCTGGAGAGCGGGGTCTGAAACGTTACAGAAAAGTTTTTATAGCGAAAATGCCTCAATGACTCATTTCAGGATGATTCCATAACCCTATCTTGTACAGGCTGTATCTCCGAAAGTATAAGGCCTCAGGAGATGAATTTTGAACCCAACGTACCTTGATCCGTCTGCTAAATACCCTCCAAGCGGTTCCTTCTGAAACGTTGTAGAAAAAAAAGTTACAGCGAAAATTCCACGGTGTCTCAGATGTAGCAACGAACCCCAAGACCTTGAGCTCTGATACCATATGTTAAGAACCAAACATCAATATAGCATATAAAAACCTCAGAAAAAGTACTCAACGCCTTGAAAAAGAGATAATTTCAGATAATAAGCCTCTTCGAGGGGGCAACCTCCTTTTACCCCACTTAAATGTTCAAGTACAAGATCATTCAAAATGAAAATGTCTCCTTGGTATATATAGGAGACTAGGAGGTATAATGCCCTAAAGCCGACATAATTAAAATAACATTACTAATCTAAATTACAACTAATGGCCTAAATCCGACATAAATAAAATAACATTACTAATCTAAAATGCCCCAATTAAGGGGTAATGAGCCAACATTAGGGCTTAACACATTGTTTGCGCTAGATCGGAATAGAGGTATGAAATATGCCAAAGTTTGAAAGATTAACTGAGGTAAGTTTTTTTGTTAACGAATTCAAGCTGCATATACTTGAACAACAAAGTTTGTTAGCGCCAGATGTTGCACCGAGAGCGACCCTAACGAGATGGTGGGAAACCCACAAGGAAGGGATAGAGGATTGGCAACATTGAAAAAGGCTGATGCAAATCAGGTTTGGAATAGAGGATATATGCCCAAGTATATAGGCACGAGAGATCTGAAAGACCATGTGGCATCATGTTTGATAATTTGGAAGAAAGTGTCGAGGCAAGAATGAATGCATAGGTTCATACATACATTGGAGACAGTTCTCAGAAGTTGGTACTCAGAGCTAGAAGTGTGCTGGGGAACAATGAACTGGGAGGAGCTCATCCAAAAATTTAAGGTAATATTTACTTTTGAAGCTGAGTCACCTTGAGTTGATGCAGTCTTACAAGTCATTAGAGGTAAAATTTTCATGGAAGAAGGACACGTAGAATTAGTACCTACATATAGTGCGCACAAAGAGTCTGCGACAACTCATGAATTATTGGAATTTTATAACATTACTGAGGATGACAAAGATGAATAAGACCTGAGAAATGTACATACATCATAAATTGAAGGGTAACATGACGTAGTAGGTCCAACACTTGAATTTGATGCATATGTGAAGCCATTAAGAGTGCGAAAAGTGAACATTGGCACAGAGGAGAAGCCAAAGTTTGCAAACATTAGGGATTATTGGAATGATGAGACCGTGGAAAATATCGCATACTTACTGCGCGAGTATCAAGATCTTTTCCCAACCACCTTTTCAGAGATGAAGGGGATAGCTGTAGAATTAGGTGAGATGAATATTCCACTGAAACGAGATGCTAAACCAGTGAGACAAAGACCTTATAGGTTAAATCCAAGGTATAAGGAAAAAGTGAAAGCAAAATTTGACAAGATGATAAAAGCCGGTATAATTGAGCCCGTCGCAAAATATGAATGGATTAGTCCGATGATGGTTCAATATAAGAAGACGGGGTATTAGAATTTGTGTAGACTTGATAAAATTGAATGATGTATGCTTGCATGACCCATTCCCGACCCCCTTTAGAGATGAAGTATTGGAAAATGTAGGAGGAAAGGAGGCTTATTAGTTCACCGACGAATTTTCTGGATACCATCAGATAAATATTGTGCCAGAAGATAGACACAAGAAAACATTTGTGACATAGTTGGGAAAATTCCAGTACACAGTGATGCAGTTTGCGTGAAATAATGCACATGCGGTGTTTTTTTATAGTAGTTGTCATGACATATAAGGAGTTTAATCATTAGTTTCTTGAAGTATACCTAGATGATTGGACTATCTTTAGCCCGTTGAAAGATCACATAGAAACTTTAAGGTTGATGCTTGATCAATGTAGACAATACCAGATTTTTTTAAATTTGAAGAAATGTATTTTCGGTGCACCGTTTGGGATATTGTTAGGCCATGTAGTACGCAAGCAAGGTTTTTTAGTTTATTTGGCCAAGATAGAAATAATTGTTATTTTTCCATCACCAAAATCAGTATAATGGTTGAGAATAACATTGGGTCATACTAGTTACTACCGGAAATGTATTAAAGGATATGCACAGATTATATCCACAATGGAGAAGTTACTGAAGAAAGAAGCTAAGTTTCAGTGGAGCGAGGACTGTCAGAAAGGTTTGGATGTATTGAAACAAAAGTTAGTAACTATGTGCATTATGGTATTCCCAGATTGGTAGAAAGAGTTTCACGTCCATGTGGACGCATCATCAATAACACTCGATGCAGTGTTAGCCCAGCGTAGGGAAAGCGAGTTAGATCACCTGATTGTGTTTTCTAGTAGGAAGTTGTCGACTACTGAGAAAAATTACACAACAACATAAAGGGAAGGCTTGGAAATGGTGCATGCTTTGCAAAAGTTCAAACATTACCTGTTGGGATCCCACTTCAAGATGTATACAAACCATTCTACACTTAGATATCTAGTGAACAAACAAGTGTTGGGGGGGAGGATCCGCATATGGTTGTTATTGTTCCAGGAGTATGATTTTGAAATTATTATGAAGCCATAAAAACTCAATGCAGGACTAGACCATTTGTCGCAAATTCTGATAGGAGAGGATGTAGGAAACCTAGATGATAGCTTACCAAATGTGCAATTGTTTTCACTCAATATGGTAGATGATTAGTTTACAACAATTGTCCAATAATTAAGCACACGAGTGGCTCCATCCGATATGATAGTAGCCCATAAGAAACAACTAGTGGTTAGATAAGTAGATTACCAGTTGATCACATGAAACTTATATAAGCTAGGCATATATGGGATACCGTGACGATGTGTGATAGAACACAAAAGACCCATGATTTTAGCAGAAGCACATGATGGAATTGCAGGAGGACATTATGCAGAAAAGGTGACAACATAGAAGATCTTGTGCGCAGGGCTATGGTGGCCTACCCTCTGTAAGGACACAAAGGAATATTGCAAGAATTGGGATGTTTTTCAGAGAGTAGGAAGATCATCATGAAGGGATGCGATTCCCTTGAATCTGCAAGTTACCTTACAAGCATTTTAAAGATGGGTAGTGGATTTTTCTGGACCTATTAACCCACCAACAAGAAGAACATGAGCTAGATACATAATTACTACGACATATTACTTGACCAGATGGGAGAAAGTAGAACCCATTGCATATTTCAATGCAAAGACAATTGTGTGATTCTTGTTCGAGAACATAATTACAAGGTTTGGCTGTCCTAAAATACTTATGAGAAACCAGAGGACTCACTTTCTAAACAAGACAATTGCAACACCACCAAAAGAGTTCCAGATACAACATCGAAAGAACACTCCATATAAACCATAAGAAAATGGAACGGTGGAGGCCTTCTACAAGATACTGGAAAATGCACTGACCAAGGTGTGCAATGTAGGAAGAGATGATTGGGATTTAAGAATCCCTGCAGTAATATGGGATTACAAAAATAAATGCAAGAAGTTGACAGAACATACACCCTTTAAGTTAGCATTCGGTCAAGAAGCAATAATGCCCATATAATTTCTTGTACCGAGTTTGCACATTACGGAAATGACATACCTTATGGATTTTGGCGTAATAGAAGAAAGGATATCATAATTACTAATACTAGAGGAGGATCACTTTATTTTAGGCTTCCATCAACACGTACAGAAGGCATGAGAAAAGGAATGACATGATAGACACATCAAGCAGAAGAAGTTCCAGATAAGAGATCTAGTACTGCTTTACGACAGGAAGTTCTTACAACACCTAGGAAAGTTCAGGATGCACTGGATATGACCATATGTGATTAGATATGTGACTCACACACGCGTTGTTAAACTAGAAGAGTTGGATGGACAAGTCATGGAAGGACTACTGAATGGGAGCCGACTAAAACTGTATAGGGACAATTGTCCTTCCGTGCACTAGAGGAGTTGCGCAGTTTAAAATTGTACCATAGTGTACTATAGGAAGGAAAAGATAGAAAAAGAGAGAAAAAGAAGAAAACATAGGAAAACGCATAAAACAAGTTAACAAAAGAGGTTGAAAGTTGAGAACCAAGATAATTTTAGGTTAGTAAGTAAAGAAGAAGAGCATGTAAGAAGAAGAGTAAATAGAAGGAAACACAACCAAAGAAAACAAGATTTTGCAGGAGGAAGAGATTGCACAGAAAGCTGAGACTGCGTAGATGACAACTAAGAGAATTTAACACACCCCATGATAGGATGTGCAATAAAGAGTTATCATGATGATGAAAGTAGTGTCATCATGTAACATTAAATACAATATATATTGATCGATTTCCAAATCAAACAGATAATTTGTTGAAGATACAAAGTGATGGAGAAATAAAATCAAGTAATGAATGATAATCACTAGTGGATTAGATGGAAAAATTAGGTGTGAAAGGAAACTACAACTGGAAATGAAGTAGAAAAGCATGCAAAGGACCAATGAGGGATTATTGTTTGCCATAGAGAGTTGAAGAGTGCACAGTTGTAGAAGCCGAAGTTAGAGAGCCGAATACCATATTAGAGTTCCAAAACCAGGTAATAATTGAAACCAATGTCATAGAGGAAGATGACACCTAAGGAAACAACAACATCAACCTTAGTACCGAAGAAACCACGTAGCCAGCTTGCAAATCCTCCAATAGTTGAAGAAACACATGAAGCTTCATCTTCAGTCGAACGATTTCCTAGGGATTATATACCATCAAGAAATCCATCAACGACACACACCCATTTATAGAAAGAGGCCATGTATCCATTAGTTGAGCCACTGATCCTAGAAGGCACCATACTAGAAATGGATATGTTAGGTTTGGTCCCAAATTTGAAGTATGCCGACCATGATATCATTGATGAAAAGAAGTTTCTGGAGCTCGTACCCAATAATTTCCTGATGAAATTCATTAATTTTGAGATCCACATGATCATCATAGAACCACAGGCATGGGCTAAGGGGTTGCAGAAAGCAGGTCTTCTAAACATGTTCGAGATATCGCATTTTGGACGAAGCCAAGTGATCACCACATGTATGAAAATGCTGCTAATTTGCATGCACAGAGGATATATGTAGCTAGATATGCCGATATCCATTGATACTATTATGATATCATGCCTTACAGGTCTTCCATCGAAGGGAGTGGACCATGTGAATGAGTTTTTCTATAAGAAGAAGGAGAAAGCTCTCATCGAAAGCATGAAAGACAAGTTCCACACATTTCGAGGACAACACAATCTGAACTTCACTAGCATAAGTGACCTGATGGTAAGGTTTGTGACGCAAGATTTAGCTTGCAAATTATTGAGGAAATGCATAAAAGATCAGGTTCCAGCAACAGTTATAGTGGTGAAAAAACAATGTGTAGAGGGTGTCTAGATGAATTGGGCAACATTTTTGTTGAACCAATTCTTGATTGGTTGTGAGGAAGCGTAAGACAAGGGGAAAAAATTACACTACTATGTTGGATTACTGAGAGGGGGGTGAATCAGTAATAGAGCAATATAATCCTTTTTAACCACAATATGTAAGTGTTATTTATCCTTATGATCAATGTAACATTATCATCCAATAAGTGTAGAGTAAATAAACCATAAGCAATGAAAAATCACACACATGCACAATACACCAATATTTTTACATGGAAACCCAATGTGGGAGAAAAACACATAATGTTTTTTCTTATATGTCTTTAAGAATTACATTCATTGGAATTACCAACTTCCTTTTTTCTCGAGTTGCAAGTGGAAGGAGGTTTTGACCCCCTATATTTTCAGGCTACAACCTGATGGAAGCCACAACTCCCCAATTCCCTGGCTACAACCAGAAGGAGGCTACAACCCCTTATGTTCTCCGAATAGAACCAGAAGGTGGCTACAACCACCTGTCCTTGCCCCATCCTGCTGCCCTGAAATATAAGTAAGATGATGAAACCACTGTCGCACTGTCACTCTGAGATATACCACTGTAAACCTGTACTAATCTGTGCCAACAACCTGTAACCAACCCTTGCCACTGTACTGTAACCATCCTGTACCTGTACTCGGTCTGTACCAATCAAAACCCAATAGGTACTTGACCTATTTGTGCTATAGCACGCGTATGTACATGCCCTTTCTATACTGCAACCCACATATGTACACAACCTTTTTATATTGCAGCCTGCGTACGCCTTCTAAAAACTAGGGTTTTCTCTTTCCTGAAAATATCTGACCCTTTGCTACCTCTGTCACATCAACCTGCAACCTGTCATTGTGTCCAAACTGTAGTTGTTCCCTATCCATACATCCTCATACAAGTCTCTTAACCAAGTGCATCTATATCTCTCTAGTCATGTGCCATACATGCGTGTATAATCATGAACACGTGTAATAATCCTCACATGGACTAGACATGAAACCCTTTATGATATACAACCTCTCAATACATCAACCACTTCAAAAATACAATCTCTCGACCATGTACCACAAAAACCCTTAACTATATGACAAGAAATACAATATGTGCGTCAACATTAGCAAGATGTATCAATGATAAATATTGATTATACTAGCACTATATTTATGTAGATTTGACTTATATAGTAAACCCCGTACAACCAATAATATCTCTAGGTCAAATCCTCAAACCCCCATAACCATTTCTCATGTAGACAACAAAATCCAACTACACATAGAAATAAGACATACCTTTTGAACCTATAGATAGATCTGTTGTACTTGATCACTGCAGACCTTCCTGGGAGATTGCTTTCAAACTCTAGAGACCTGACATATTTATCTTCTCAGGTTTTTATGGCTTTACCCTCATGTATGCACCTTAATATACTGCCAGCCAGCCCACATATTTACACGCCCTACTCCACTCCAACTCGTGTATACCTAAAAAACTAGGGTTTTTTTTTCCAGTATTTTCTATAATTCCAAATCTTTCGTTTTTGACCCTTCATGCTATCTCAGACTTGCGCAAATTCAGATGTATCAATGAGTACCTACAATAAAACTTACACAATAATAGATATTCAATGTGCTTAATAGGTGATAATAAGAGAGGCTTGCTCTCTTATTTATACTTCCATGTAGCTTCCTCAAGGGGTTACCTTTTAACAAACTTAACCCAATTTCCTTCTTTTAGGGATAACCCACTTCTAACCCACTTTGCTACAAATAGTAAATTCTCCACTTCTAGTTGCAACTAACTTATTTTGAATTATTTTCTTATTGCAACAATTTAAGCTCTGATTAACTCCTAGTTTCACCCACTTGACTAGTCAACCTTTTTCTAGGAGCTTCTAGAATACTTTGACTTCTTTGACCTTCTAGATAACTCATGACGGTTCTCCAACTTCATAAGGCCATAACTCTCCAACCATGAGGATTTATGTCACGTTCCACAAATAACTGGAAATGGCATGACATGTACTATTAATCTAGAATAGTTTTACCTGCAACTATATTAATATTCACAACATTATACATCATTTAAACTGAATTTCCTTAACCATACTATTGGGGCTACCATAATTTGCTACCAGACTTGATTCAAAGGTTGACATCAATGACAACCAACCCAATTAATCAACAATCTCCCCCTTTGGCATTGATGGAAACACTTTGATGCAACACTAAAGTTATATCGCTCATGCTCCCCCTGTGACCATCACTCCCCCTGGAAGCATGCCTATGTGCTCTCTCTACAAGCATCTAACTCTCTATCCTGCATCTGATGAATTTCTCCCCCTTTGACATCAATGGCAAAGGTAACTTCCCATCTGGGGCTGGTCCCCCTAACTAAACTGTCCTTGGGGCTGCTCCCCCTGAATGAACTCTTCCTGAAACTGCTCCCCCAACCTGAACTATCCTCTTTATGGTGCTTCCTCATGTAAATCTAATACATATAAGATAAGAATTCAAAAGCATTCATTTTGGAGTATACATTACTCTGAGTCTTTTGCAAAGATACTCAAAGGCTTCCCTTGGAAGCAATTTTGTAAAGATATCTGCGACTTGTTCTTTTGTTCCCACATATTCAACTATGATGTTCTTTTTTGCAACCTGTTCGCATAGAAAGTGATACTTGATTGGAATGTGCTTCGTCTTGGAGTGCAATACTGGATTCTTTGAGATATTGATGACACTTTTATTATCACAATATATTGGAATGGGATCATCATACTCAACTTGTATATCTTTTAGAGTTTGTTTCATCCATAGAACCTATGTACAACATGTTGCTGCTACAATATACTCTACTTTAGTTGTAGACAATGATACTGATGATTGTTTCTTTCTTAGCCAATATACCAAACACTCATCCAAGTAGAACACTACTCCATTGGTGCTTTGTTGGTATTCAATGCAACTTTCCCAATCTGCATTTGTGTAGGCAATAAGTGATATATCCTTTCCTTTTGGATACCATAATCCAAACTCTTATGTACCCTTAAGATATATAAAAATCCTCTTCACTGCTAGAACACATGATTCCTTCGGTGCTGCTTGAAATCATGCCACCTGTCCAACTACATGCATTACATCTGGTCTAGATGTTGTCACATAAAGTAAGTTGCCAATGATTGACATGTACTGCCTCTGATCTGTAGACTTTGAATCATCATTTTTACTCAACTTGAAACTGGTTTACATAGGAGTATTAACTGGTTTGTAATCTTCCATTCCAAACCTCTTTAACATATCTTTGATATACTTAGTTTGTGAAATAAAAATGCCTTGGTTTCTTTGACATATCTGAATACCCAGAAAGAAGGATAGTTCTCCATGTAATGACATTTCAAATTCATTCTGCATATCCTTTGCAAATTTCTGGCTTAATCTATCATCATCACTTCCAAAAATAATATCATCAACATAAAATTCAATTAATAAAATACTATCTTGAGTTACCTTGATGTAGAGGTTGTTGTCTGCATTTCCTTTTCTGAGCCCTGCTTGCTGTAGATATCTATCCATTCTAGAGTACCATGCTCTAGGAGCCTGTTTTAGACCATACCGGGCCTTCTTCAACTTGCACACGTAATATTCATTCTCTGACAGTTGGAATCATTCTGGTTTCTCAATGTAGAATTCTTCTTCAAGTTCCCCATTCAAAAATGTTGATTTCATGTCCATCTGATACACTTTAATATTCTTGGAGAATGCATAAGATAGGATCAATCTAATTTCTTCCATTATGGTAAATGGAGAAAATGTCTCTTCAAGGTCGATACCTTCAACCTGTGCATATCCTTTACATACCAATATAGCTTTGGTCCTGGTAACTTGTCCATCTTCATTTGATTTATTTCTGAAGACCCACTTTGTGCCAATCACATTCTTGTACCTTGGTCTTGGAACCGATTCCCATGTGTCATTCTTCTCTATTTGATCCAACTCTTCATTCATGGCCTATTTCTAGAATGCATCCTTGCTGGCTTCTTCAAAATTGTTTGGTTCAGTCGAAGATAAGAGAGCTAGGTGCAGTTGTTCTGGTGAACGAATTCTTCTTTTAGTATCAATTCCTGTATCTTTGTTCTTGATAATCTGATCTGAAGGATGATACTTTTGTACTCATTTGCTAGGTGTCTTTGAAGGTACTTGCTGAACTTTCTCTTTTACTTATATCTAATCTTCTTCATCTTCCCCTTCTACTGCTTCTTCATCTTTTTCTTCTTCTTCGTAAACCTGTTCCACTGATTCTTTCTCTTCTTAGTTTAATTTCCATCCACCTGTTTCATCAACTATTACATTGATGCTTTCCACAACTTTTTTTAGCCTTAGATTGTAACACTTGTATGATTTCCTTGTACTTGAGTAACCAACAAGTATGCCTTTGCCCACACGAGAATCAAACTTTCCCATTCTACCATTTTCTCTTTTGATGTAGCATTTGCTTCCGAACACTCTGAAGTGCTTCATATTTTCTGGTCTTCCTTTCCATAGCTCGTAGGGAGTTTTGTCACTGTTATTTATGAGGATTACTCTGTTTTGAATGTGAACTATTGTATGCACTGCATGTGTCCAAAAAACATCTGTCAACTTAGAATCCATTATCATTGTTCAAGCCATTTCCTGTACTATTATGTTCTTTCTTTCAACAACTCCATTCTGTTGAGGTGTCCTAGCAATGGAGAATTTCCTTTTTATTCCAGGTTTGTTGCAGAAATCCATAAATTCCTTTGAAGTAAACTCTCCTCCATTGTTTGATCTCAAACATTTGATTTTTGAATCCATTTCATTTTCAACCATTTCCTCGTATAACTTGAAGTTTTCAAATGCTTCTGATTTCTTCCCGAGAAAACAAACTACAGTCATTTTTGTATAATCATCAACCAATAACATAAAACATTGCTCACCTTTTAAACCCTTTGTTCTAGTTGATCCAACTAGATCAATATGAATAATTTCCAGTGGTCTTGTTGTGGAGTATTCCTTTGATTTGAATATGGTCTTTGTTTTCTTTCCTTGCTGACAATGCTTGCATAATGTTTTGGTTGGCTTCGTGATCTAAGGAGTTTCTCTAACTACTTCCTTTTTGCTGACTTTGACGAGGTTATCGAAATTTATGTGACCCATTCTTCTGTGCTATAGCCAAACTTCATCTTCCTTTCCTAGACAACACTTTTTATTTCCAATTTCACTTAATACATATACGTTGCTTGAAGTTCTTGCAACTATTGCAATCAATTTTCCCGATCTTGCTTTTCTTATCTCACACTTCTATGAATAGAACATAAGTTTTTGAACTTGGTCACACATTTGACTTACACTTAGAAGATTATGTTTCATATCTTCCACTAGTAGAACATTTTATGCCTTGGTATTCTTGTTTCCAATTCTGACTGTGCCCTTTCCAATCATTCTAGTCGAGTCATCATTTCCAAAGGAGACTGATCCATCTCTTTCCTTTCTCAATGTAAGAAACCTGTCTTCATCACCTGTCATGTGCTTTGAGTAGCCATTGTCAACATACCAGCCATGTTTCTTGTGTTTAGCTTGTAGAGAGAGTGTGCATTCTTTATTGTTAAACTGATTCTGCTTTCTTATCCATATTCTTTGCTAAGGTTCCTGTCTATGACTGTCGGTATTTTGTTGTGATTCTTTAGGAGGGACCGCCATTCTACAATGTTTGTCCATGTGTCCAAAGTTGTTGCACTTGTAGCATTCCACTTCAGTGCTCAATGATTCAAACATGTCGTAGTTTCTTCTTTGTGTTTCACTAGGCCTTCTTGGATAACCATTTTGTGCATGACTTTCAAATTTGTTTATGTTCCTGCTATTAGCTATGCAATTTACAACTTTATTTCCAAAATTATTACATGCATAACATAAACAAAAAAATATAGTTTGATACCTGGGAGTTGAATATCTTTTGAAAGGAGTTAATCTTCTGAATCCTTCTTCTTCATGAGGCTTGCTTGTTTCTGACTGTCGATGATTCTGAAATCTGAATCTTCTAGGTGGAGGAGTGTCCCTATAATCTTCCCTGTAAAACTTCTTGTCTCCTCTAACTGTCTCTTCATAGCTTCTTGGTTGTGTTTATCGATCTATAGTTTTGGAGCTTGAACCTCTTTCTGTCGGATTGTATCCTAGCTCGGACTTGTCATGATGTGGCCTTTGACTATTGATAATATTATCCAAAACCTTTGATCTTTTCTGCATGTTTTTCTGTTGAAGGTCTTTTCTCAATGTAACAACCTCTGCTTCCAAATTTCCAATGATCTTGTCCTTTTCTTTTAACTATTATTTAAGTTATTCTTCAATTCTTTTGTCTTCTTCAACTTGAATTTTTAGATCATAGATCATTTGCTCCAATTCTTCAGACTTATAATTTTTTGTTTCCTTTATTCTTTTTAGTTCTTTGTGTAGTGATTTGTTTTTCTCCTTTTCCCTTTTTATAACATCTATGTGACTCAACAATTATTCTCTATAGTCAACTTCTGCCTCTTCATATTCTTCTTATGTGTCTTCTTTATCATAGTTTTCTATATCCATGAATATAACTGTCTCTGTCTCACTTTCACTAACTTCATCTTCGTCTAATGAGGAGTCGTCTTCTTTGGTGCATAAACTTTTCTTGAAGACTTTATTTTTGGTTCTTTTTCCTTTATATGTTTGTTTTCTATTTGAATCATCTTCTTCATTTCTTTTCTTTTTCTTGTGAGGAAATTTGTTAGAAAAATGAACAATACCATCACAATTAAAACAAATCAATGGAAGCTTACCTCTATATCTGCCGCTGGTTCCCTTTTTAAGTCTTCTGACAAAGTTGGCTACTTCTTCATCATCTTCCAAGATGTCACTATTGCTGCTATCTTCTTTTTATTTTTTCTTTCCCTTTTGCTTTGACTTCTTGGATGCTTTGAATGCTGCTTCTTTCATACCTGGATTCTCCTATTCAGTTCTCATTTCATAGGCTGTGAAAATTCCATGTAGTTCATCCATTCTTATTGAGTCTAGATATGATCTTTCTTCTAGTGTTGAGATCTTAGGATCACATATCATTGGAAGAGATCTTAGTAATTTTTGAACAATTATAGATTCATCAACTTCTTCTCTCAATCCTATGATTGCATTCAGTGTTTCATCAACTCGTAAGAAGTAAGCTGTAATATTCTCATCTTCCTTCATCTTTATCTGTTTGAATTGAGCTCTGTAAGTTTGAAGCTTTGTTGCCTTGACTTTTTCATCTCCTTCATAAATATTCTGAAGTTTTTCCCAAATCTCTTTAGCGGAGCTACAATGCATAACTTTGACATATACCAAATCATAAATACCATTCAGAAGTGCATTCGTGGCTTTTGGATTATTTAGACTGAGTTTCCTTCCATGTCATTTGTTGGTAGAATTGTTGGTTCTTTGTATCTATCTACAACTAATTGCCAAACCTCAAATCCTTGTGCCTGTACATATGTTTTCATCCTTATGCTCCAGAATGCATAGTTCTGTCCATCAAAATGTGGTATTCCATTTTATACATACTGTTTCTCTCCACGATCTACCTTTTAGTGGTTAAAATGATTCTTGAAGGAACCTACTCTGATACCAATTGTTGGATTACTGAGAGGGGGGGTGAATTAGTGATAGAGAAATATAATCCTTTTTAACCACAATATGTAAGTGTTATTTATCTTTATGATCAATGTAACATTATCATCCAATAAGTGTAGAGTAAATAGACCATAAGCAATGAACAATCACACACATGCACAATACACCAGTGTTTTTACGTGGAAAACCAATGTGGGAGAAAACCACATAATGCTTTTTCTTATATGTCTTTAATAATTACATTCATTGGAAGCACCAACTTCCTTTGTTCTCCAGCTGCAACTGGAAGGAGGCTTTGACCCCCTATATTTTCAGGCTATAACCTTGTGGGAGTGTTGAGGGGTCGAAAATCCTTTAACTCAACAGTAGGAACCAAACCCGCTTAAGAGGCCCAATTAGACTCTTAAGTGTTTGATAAGTGGAACGGTTCTCCAGATCTTTGATCCGACTGATTTATCAATAGGATTTACGGGTAACTGACATGTGTATATTTCTATGAAAAGTTCCTCCTTCAGGTTAAGCGATTCTCTTTTTGTATTTTTTGTATTCTTGAATAATCTAGGTAAAATGAAGATGATGGCATAAGCCAACTGATGAAAGGAAATTACTAAAGACTGAAGAATGCTGAGCTTAGGATAACCCTTATACCTCAACGTCCAGATAATGATAATCAGAACTATTTCAAGCTTAGCAATAATAATTTTTACTTATGAACATTCATCATTGACTAAGATAACAATTGTAGAAAGGAAAACAAACAGGTAACAAAGATTAGTGTAAGAAAATTAGTTCTCTTAGCTCTACTATCAATCACATATCAACACATCGATTTATTTTGATCATCTAGAACAAAAGAATTGTTATAATATTGAAAGATAACTTAACAATAGATATAACAACTCTTACTCAATACAACATCATAATCAAACTCAAAGATGGAAACAATCGCTCCTCGATCTAATCAAGTTAACACTTCAAATGAAAAAATTGTCTTTGGTTCTAAACAAAACTTCTTAATTAAAGTTGCATAGAAGTAATTCTTTTATAATTCTAAAAAAAGAGGGTATTTTTCCAAAACCATCGACCTCTTGCACAAGGTCTTTCTCCCTATTTATAAAGGATCACTAAGCTAAAAATAACTACTAAAGTTGTGTTAAGTAAAACAAAATTGACACGTGGTAGAATTTATCTCCTCGTTCTCTTGAGACCATCCGATTTTTACTGCATTTGATGATTTATCTCATACTCTGCCCACTTGTAGAAAAGGTCTTCGCATGTGTTTGCATAAGGAAATCTATGTTGATCCATCGGTGCGGAGAAGACTTCATTTATCTCCACTGCTCGTTCCTTATACCCTATGAGCTTGACACTTAATTGTTGGAGAACTGCGAGGGATTTAATTGGGTGCTCCATAAACTTCTTTACATGACCTGGAGTCATACTTGAAATCCGTGAGATCTCTACCTCCCATGCCGAGTCCTGCTCTGCATGCCATTTGACTATGTCATGCAAATTGACGAAATTTTCTGGTGGGCCGAATTTCGGTAGGTCGATGTTTTGCGTCTCCCGATTGATCTTCTCCCATATTATTTCACACTCTCCACACCTTTCTTGTATCTTCCACTGAGGTTTCTAGACCATGCTCACCCAATATTTAGCTGCCTTCCTTATTCGGGAGATACTACTATGCATCAGTACTCAGATGCCGTGCTCTTCTGAGTCTCGGCCTTTATGTACCACACTGATATAGTCGATCTGCTTTAAGGCCTGATGTGCTATGTCTTTACAAGTTGCCAACCCCATGAGAGTATCCTATTGAAAATCGACTATGCATGTGGTGAAGAGGTTTCTTTCGTTTGTGAATTGTGCATATGTTTCTTTGAAATCACTCCTCAGGAATACTACTGCCTACGTTGAATCCTGATAATACTTCGCTAGATGACATAGGTGATCCAACTCTTTCTTTGCGGAAACTAATTCCTTTTCATCCCTTTCCTCTATGTCCAATGTTGCATCAATTATAGCCATTCCTGCCCCAATCAACTAAGTTGTCTTAGCATTCTCTGCATTGAGAAGTGTTTCTTCTGTGGTGATGAGGAGTGTGCTATCAAGCGTGAGCCTCCTTTTCTTGCTGGTCCTTCTCATCACAAATTTCCTCTCTCTATCATAAGCGATCGCTTGTATATCGACAACCTCATCCACTGGCTCAAGAATCTGTTGGTCTCCTCAGGTCAGAGTGTTGCCTGGGCTTCCTACCGTATATATGTGTTCTATGACCGACTCTTGTAGTTCTTTAGAAGGGGAAACTTTTGTATGTCCTGGTGACTTGGCCACTTGCTGGGGTTCATCAGTTGGCGGAGTCTCGACTTTATATGGGGAGAGGGGCAAAGGATGAACATTTACTGGAGGATCGACTATTGAGGTGTGGATTTCAGATCCTTGCATTTCTTCTTCCTGTTCAACATAGCCCAACTCCTCCTTGGAACTGTCCATATTATGTTGAATTCCTGATTGGTCGAGAAACTTAGTGTCCAACATTCTTCCGGCCTAGTAGTCACCTTTTTGGGGAATTGAGGTCAGGGATTCGAGAGTTAGAGCAAATGTTTCTCTTGGTTCTCCCTCCTCCATGATTGGTACTAGGGTTATGAGCGAAACCCCAAAGCTTTCCTCATCTTCGTATATGGTAATTAGGTCTATGAGGGCGTCGAGCACATCTATCCCACTTGATGTTCTTGTTTCCCCCAACTGCATTGTAGCAACGATCAATGACCTTGCCTATTGTGCCATAATGCCTGGGTTTTCTAGATGAGCGGTCTCCTCCAGTGGGGTTGGTTCTGATCCATTTATCTCCTCTCTGAGATTGATTGTGTCGATCGAGGTGACCCTTATGGGTTATAACAGTTGGGGGTCATTTTATAACCTTTGATGACTCTTTGGGCTTCTTCTAGCAATAACATCCCTCTCCTCTGTGCCTCTGTGACTTCTACTGCTCTATTCTCTTCCCTAACCCCGAGGGCTTCTTGAGTTGTCTGTTCTATCCTTTCAACCTGCTCATCCATCATCATGGCTTTAAATATTGTCATATTGGGGTTAGATTTTGCCATGGAGCACCTCCTCCCAGTCCTGGGCACCTTTTGTAAAGATTTCATCTTCAAACTTATCATGGTCCTACGGGCAGCAGGAAGACACCTGTGATGCATGCTG
Organism: Picea engelmannii; assembly: GCA_009831015.1. NCBI lineage: Eukaryota > Viridiplantae > Streptophyta > Pinopsida > Pinales > Pinaceae > Picea > Picea engelmannii. The sequence continues at coordinate 16,335 of ML838397.1, read as the reverse complement.
GGGTACTAGGCCCTTTGGGTCATGTTTGCGAAATCAACATGTAGGAAATATATACTCCAACTGGCTCAATCCCTCTTGTTTTGCTTGTGCAATATATTTCACCATGTAAAACCCTACATGAAAGCCATGGAGTATGAATGCTCTCTTTTTTTCTTTTCGCAAAGTGGCATTATAGCCTTGCAGAATGGTTTGATAGTAGATTTCTCCCACAACGAGCCGGTCTGGGACATGAGTGGGGAGTAAATGTGAGGCCTCAAACACTCTGATGTAGGTGGTATTTTCTTCTAGGTACCAGTGGCCTACTTTGGAAATCATCTTCTTAGCTGCTGCCGTAAGCCTTGGGCATTCTTTCTTAAAAAGAATAAAATAAACTCTAGCTATAAATTCATCACATATAAGAGAGTAATATCTCTTGTACCTATTCTCCCACATAATGGTGAAATAGACATGCACGGGTAGCTTCGCAATATGCTAGCTCAGATTCATGTCTGCGAAGACATTCCTTGCACATATCACGTCCAGTAAGTATGACACCATGTGGAAAGATGGTGTTTCTCCATCCTTTGGCGTCTAGGCTTGAAGTATGTTGGTGCTCAGTTGTTTTGAAATAATCTCTCCCCAGTTGAAGCTGCTACCCGAGATTGCAACAGTGTATGCCAGGGGCATCCAAGCTTTCAAAAACTTGGTGCAATCCCTCTCCCCATATAATCTGTAGATTAGCGCCATCAAATAAATATATGACTCTCTAAGATTGGCTGTATCGCACCAGCCATTGCTCATGTTTGTAAACCTCTTATCCTATTTCCACCATGAGGCCATAATTCTGCTCGTGTCGTGTAACTCATATAATTTTACCACAAACTCGGTATTTAACCTTTCCTCCGGGTCTTTGAGTTTGTAGTACTTCTGTACTTCTATTGGGAGAAAAACCCCAACACATCCACCATTTTCATCATTTACCAAGCATTTTGTCGCATCAGTAAGGTTGATTATCCACCTTGAAGTTTCAATGCAAGGCAAGACCGGGGTTCAACAAGATACCATGTGCAGGCAGGATCACTAAATGTTTGGGAATACTTGGTCATCGAGCATTCATACATCTAGGTCACTGTGTGGAACAAATTCCAGGTAATCTTCTCGGTCGATTCTATTAAACAAGTCTCTCCATTGAGGGAGCACCACTTTCGATCCATTACTCGCCTATGTGTCGTCGAATGCAGGAGGCTGGGCATACGCCTTTTTAGTGGATGTTCGGAAGACTGGCTCCACTTTAGTGGAAAAATCTATCTGTCTAGCAGTGCCGGGCGAGGTTCCTTCACCGATCTTTGCTTCTTTCAATTTTGGTGCTCTCGGCGAGCGCCTGGTCGTTGGCTTCCTTTGAGGCATTTTCCTGCACAAAGAACAAAATGAGATACTAACTTGCAGAAATGATAATAATAATAAAAAATAAACAATTGCGACTGCTGAAATGATACAGACCGGTCATACCTCTCCTTTGCACAATATTAACCTAGTTTAGAATTTTGAAAATAGACTCTAAGCTCCTGAAACGCTTTCTCTCTCCTTCGATTGCTCCGACAATGAAAGACTTGGGTATTGAATGCCACGTTTAGAATTTGTATTCATAATTTAAACATGGAGCATACTTACCTTGTTGCATCATTCTTGAATTCAGGGTGTAAATGCGATCTAGACAATTCGTCACCCAGATCCGAATCAAGCTCGGTATTAAATGCGATCGCAGGCTGGTGGCGTAGGAGTGAGGTGCTACGTAGTTCATCGACGGTTTCAAACTCCTATTATTTGGTCAACGCGTGGGTTACTAACATGTGTTAATCAACACATTGATTGGCCTATTAAATAACAAAATCTGATCTTATTTTTTGTCGAAGATGTCCCATCCTACCGTCAATGTCCTATGAGTTTGACGATTTAAACAAGTCGATCAACGTTGGCAATTTTCTTAGATAATGTTCATTAATACTTTTTTAGCGAAAGCTACAATACCAACCCAGACTGCCGTACAGTGTTGACGTGGAAATGCTGACCTGAAAGGGTGATCATGACACATGACGCTTGATTTTGGTTCCTTCATTAAAATTTTCTTCGAAGTCGAGGATTTTCTTTAGTCATGGCTCTAGTAACCTCAGCCTATCTTGCCGATGCCGAAGACATGTCGAGGATCGATGCTCAATGAGTTTCTATGTTTATTACTTTGTGATTTCATCCCTCGGAGTTCGCTGATGCTGATAATGTATTACCGATCGACGATCTACACTCTACGTTGTGTCGAAGTGAGTGATTTTCTGTAGTTTAAGGTTTCCTTCGGATATCACTGACCTCGAAAGTATAGACGATCGACGATAGAAGGTTCGTTAGGTGTGTCGATTGTTATCATTTTCATTTTCCATTCTCCCTATGCCGATGATACATCGATGATCGACGATCGACGTTTGTCATTGTCGTATGGTTGATTTTACTGCACAAATTGTGTCGATGCCAATAATGGGTGAATGGCTTAAACTTCTAGCTGTGTATACTTAGATAAAATGCCAAGTGTTCTTTAGAAAGAAGTCAATCTATTCAACAAGTCCAAACCAAAATGAATGTGATCGATGATAAACCATAAAAACATAAAGCTTAATGATCCCTACATAAGAGACTCAATTCAGAAAGAAGGAAAAAGACAAAGTGGTACCCAAAAGTAAAATTTTTCACAAAGATTTTAGGGTGTGTTGAGTGCTCAACAAATGGCGATTCTATGGGAGAAAACAAAATCTTTGCTCTTTCCTTCGAGCTTAGATTGTGCAGAAGCTGGTTGAAAAACTAAATGGCTTCACATTCAATAAAGTATTTCCTATCCATGCGTACATAACTTCTCGGGTTCGTGAACCCGGATCCACCTATGGAGTTCAACCCTTTTCCCACCTTCGTTCCTCTTGACCATGACCCATTCCCTTCTTTGACAAGAGCTGGGTAAGGCATCCATTGGTATGAGGCCATTTTTAGTTACAATTATTCCCTCACTACGGTGTTGCTCCACTGCCAGGGAGCATCCATAGCCCTGACGGAGTCACCTCGATATCAAAGACCTTGCTCCACTGCCAGTGAGTGTCCATAGCCTTGACAAAGTTATATGCACACATTATCAGATTTTGCACTCCCTTTAATATAGATCATTTTCTTCTAGCAAAAATTCCATGAGTGAGTTAGAGAGGAGGATGTCTGTCATCTGCAAGGCGAAACTGTTAAGGTGAAATTCTTCCTAGCTCTGTCTAGAGGTGCATGTAATCCTTTCCAACTAGCCATATTTACCTTTGGGCTTCACCAGACCACCAAGCGAATATTTCATCACTTACCAAGGTTGTATTTTTTGCAAAGACAAGATATAGATTTCCTTTTAAGAAGTTTGTATTTGCCCAACGTCTCTTATGTTGCACGTAAGCGTAAGTTAGGAGCAGAGTCTGCTTCACCATATTTATTAAATTCGACCACTGCTTCAAAGAACACAACTTAATTACAGGAAAATACTAAGAAAAATAAAAGACAAAAATAAAGAGGAGTTTGCAATCGGTCTACCCTAAACCTACACATTTATCCTGATCGAAATATATGCTAAAAGAAAACATGAAAAAACACATTTTTTTATTTTTATTTTTTATGAGAAGTATTGTTTTAAGGATTGGCCATTCAATGGGAGGGTGTTAGGTTTTCCCCTCATATTTTGCAACCGGTATGTGTCTGCCCCAATTTTCTCGGATACATGGAAAGGTCCGAGCCAAAGATTTTGAAATTTTGAGTGTTTTCCTTTAGACTTGTTTGCTTTATCCCATTTCAAAACTAGGTCCCCTACTTGAAATTTTTTTTCCCTGGCCTTATGCTCGTCAAACCATCTTTTAAATGTCTATTGATGAGTAGTGAAATTAGCTTTATCCTTTTCTCTTTCTTCGTCTAGTAGGAGAAGGGTATCAATTCTTTATTGTAGAGCGGATGAGGGCTGACCTCTTGATGCCTGGGCGAGCTGTAAAGATGGAAGATACAATCCGTTTGGAAGAATGGATTCTTTCCCATATACCAGAAAGTACAAAGAGTTTCCAATGGCTTCTTTAGGTGTTACTCTATCAGCCCATAGGGTGTTATGGATTGAATTATGCCAATTCCTTTGATTTTCAACAATTGTCTTTTTTAAGATTCTTACCAGGTTTTTGTTAGTTGACTCTGCTACCCCATTTCCTTGCGGATAATAGTTTGCAGAGTATCTTATTATGATCCCTTTGTCAAGAGTGAATTCAATCAAGCATATGGAAGATAAGTAGTCAACATTGTAAAAAATTAGGACGGAGGGTAGTCTAGACCTCGTTATCAGCTGTTGTTCTAGAAACTGTATTACTACCTTTCAATAATGTGTGTGAGAGGGATAACCGCTGTCCGTCTTGTAAAATAGTCTATAGTAGTCAAGATATATTTATGTTGTTTCAAATAACTGGGAGTAATTTATCCTATGACGTCTATTCACCACCTATTGAATGGTCTGGATATAGTCACCAACTAGAGTGGAATGGTTGCTCTCTTTTCCCTACCAATGCTCAGTTTACAGTTTTACATTTCCTAGCATATGCGTGAGCATCCTTGAACAGAGTGGGCCAATACTAACCAACCCTCAATATTTTATGAGTCGTGGTCTCTCCTGCAAAATGCCCACCTACTGGGCTTTCATGGAGTTCTCTCAACACATTTTCTGCATCATCCTGTTCTAGACAACTAAGCAGTACTCCATCATAGTTTACGCGGAAAAAACACAGAATTTATGAGGCGATATTGAGCGGATTTTAACTTGAGGGATCTCCTTTCTCTAGGGTTTAGGTTTTTGGGACAAGACTCATGATGCATGAGATAAAACATGTTTCCATACCAGGATTCTCTTCTAGGAGGTACTTATAAGGCTTCGCTGCACCACAATGATAGCTCATTTTCCCAACCGGGGTCTCTGCGTTAATAAGATCTTGGGCATCGACAGTTAGTTCACACAATCCTTGTCCTTTGACTATTTTGGAAGGTTTTATGTATAGATCAAATTACTGAATGACTGCCATCCAATTCGCCCTTCTTTCTCCCATCTTCTATTGGGTGAATAAATATTTGACTGCGGGGTGAGGGACTATGACTTTGGTGTTATTATTCAGGATATAGGATCTAAAATGCATGACTGCTATATATATTGCATAAGCCTGTTTGTTTATAGCATGGCAGTTTATTTCAAATCCTTGGATATTGGTGCTCATAAAGGATACCGATGCCTCATTGTTTTCATCATCCTTTTGGGTAAGTACTGCAACCAAGGATTGGTCAGAAGCAAAGGTATAAAGGAAAAAATCCCTGCAAAAGTCAGGGCTTCGCAACACTGGTGCTTGGGATATTACAGTCTTGATGTTATTAAAATCTCATCTTCTTTCTTCATCCCATTTAAACTCTGCATCCTTGCAAATCATTTTTTGTAAAGGTTTAACAGTTTCAAGGAAGTCAGGAGTAAAATTTCTCACAAAATTGATCTTCCCGAGAAAAGATTGCATGGCCTTTTTATTGTGAGGCAAAGGAAGTTGAGCTATTGCTTTTATCCACTCAAGGTCAATGCTTATTCCTCCTTGAGATATGATATGACCTAATAATTTTACTTCCTCTACACCAAATATGGGTTTCTTGGGGTTCAAAGATATTCCATATTTCCTACACCTTTCAAAAATTTGAGTGAAATGCTAAGTGTGGTCTTCCTTGTTTTTTGAGTATACTGTTACGTCATCTAAATAGATTACCACACACTTATTAATAAATCCCCGAAAAGATACATCCATGGTCTTCAGGAAGGTTTCTCCTGCATTGATCAACCCGAAGGGCATGTCCTTATAAGTGAAGGTTCCCCACTTGGTTCGGAAGGTAGTTTTTAATCGATAATCTTCTGAAACCAGGACCTGGTTATACCCTGAGAAACTGTCTAGGAGGGAAAAAATTTCAGAGTCGGATACTGTTTGTAAGAGCTGTTCCATGGGTGGGACTCAATAGTTATCTTTTTCCGATGCTTTGTTAAGGTTTTTGAAATCCACACACAGACGAATATCCCCATATTTTTTCATGATAGGCACCAAATTGGCTACCCAGGAAGAGTGTCTAACTTGAAAAATAATATTGGCATCTAACAATTTCTCCAGCTCTTGATACATCAGAGGTTCCATTGATGGGTGGTACTTCCTGAGATTTTGTTGGAAGGGTTTTACTCCATATTTTAACGAAATTGTGTGTTGGATAATGCAAGTGTAATTTTTTTTTAATTCTCGGTAGGACCACACAAAGACATCTTGATATTCTTTAAAAACTTTGGGATAAGCTTTCCTATCTTCTTTGGACACTGTTTTACCTAGATTTACATTCTTGGGGTTTTCAGGGGTTCCTAGGTTTATAGTCTTGTATATAGGACATGAACTCCCTGTTTTTTCATTCTTTGACCCTCTAAATATTTTCCTTAGGTCGAAAAGGTTCTCCAAATTGGACACCCCTTTCGGTATCGTGTGAAACCTTGGTTTATTATCAGAGTGATTTGTTCCCTTCTTTTGTTCGTGGAGATTGGATTCTGTGAGTAGTTTTTGAAATATTTCGTCATCAATGGCCAAATCCTTAAAATTCTCCTGGTTAGTCAGGAATTCTACAATCTGTTCATCTCCTTCAAAGACTTTCCATTCAGAAATGTTGTTAGGCACCGAAGGCTTGTAGAGCAGTTCCATTGTGAACCTAGAGGCTTCATAATCTTCTAAAGGAGATAATATCGAGGATGTGGTGGCTAAGGAATCAACAAGAGTATTCTTTTTTCTAGGAACAACAATAATGTTGAAGGCCTCAAAATTTTCTATTCGTCTGTGTACCTCTTGCTGGTAATTTCTCAAGTGAGGTGAATTGCAATGGATAATAGTCTTCACTTGCCTAATGATAATTTTAGAGTCTCCAAAAACTTTTAGTTCTTTAATTTTTAAGTCTATGGATTTCTTCAGTCCCTAAACTAGAGCTTCATACTCAACAATGTTATTGGCGCATTCAAACTCTAGTCTGCAAGATAGGAAGTTCCGCTTCCCATTTGGGTCAATGAGAATACATCCTACTCCCGCCCCTTCTTGTGATTTAGACCCATCAAAATACAACATCCAAACTTGTGAAAAAAATTTAGTAACTTCTTCATGCTTAGTTATTTTCTCATCTCCATCTTCCTTGTTTGCTGCTCCCGACAGAGGATCTTGATAGAAGATGATTTCTTTTGCGACTGCCAATAGATTTATTTGAAAGGTCATTTCAGAGTTTTGAGTGAGAGGTACATCAGACGAGAGAGGGGTGAAATTTCTGAAATCAGAGTCGCATGAGCAGTTTCCTAACACAGGGAAATCTGCCGACGAGGTTTCGATGAGAGCTTCTAAATCAGTAAGAGTGTGTTTGAGATATATTTCCCTGTCAATCCTAATCATGTTTGTATGCACCTTTAATGACAAACAGAGGTGAGCCCAGTCCATACTAAAGTATCCATTCAATTTCTCAGACCAATCTCGGCTAAGTAATAGTTCATAAGCCTGTAGGATGTCTACTACAATTATGCCAATTACTTGAATAAATTTTGGGTGTGTAACCATTCTGATTATGACATCTTTAAGTTCCCCAATAACATTTACTCAATTCCTATCTAGTTTTATAACATGTTTATCACTTTTGAGCGGGATTGCATTCAATTTCTTGCAGATTGACAATGGCATGACGTTGGAGGATGCCCCAAAATCGACTAGGGAATTATGCAGGTTTCTATTAAAGATGTCAAACGTTAAAAGGAAAGGAGGGACAAAAGGATTTCCTCTTTTGTCTAAAGAGAAAGAATTCACACTCGATTTATTCTTTAAATCTATGGGGGATGGGACCTCACCTAGGTCAGTTCTCGTCATTGGAACTTCTATTGACCTTAGGGCCTGTAGCAGAAAATCCTTTTGTTGGGGAATCCTGCACATGTCCATGACCGACACGTTAGCCTTCATCTTCTTCAAGTCCTCCACTACATTATATTATAGTTTAGGAGCTTCTTGTGTGTGTATGTTAGTGGGATTCTTTTGAGAATAAAATAGGGGTTTTGGATGATCGACCGCTTGATTCCCTCTAGATAACTGAGTAGTGGTGGGATTAGTTTGGACCGGTTGACTTCTACCTCGCGTCTGCATAGCTAGGACTTCAACGGGAGGTTCCTGCACTTCAACCTCGTCGTTGAAAGGCATCAGGTGGTTGGAATCCCATAACAACATGGTTGTCTCTTCCGGTGGCTCATGACTTTCCTGATCAATAATGTTTATTGCTGAGCCACTGGGTTGTTCGATTAGGGAGCATTCATCTAGGAATTCATTAACCATTAAATTCATAGCGTGCACCCATTAAGGGCAGTCCCTTTCTAAATGATTCTCTTGGTGGTACATGCAGAAAGACTCAGATGCTATAATTTATAAGTCAATGTTTAGGATAGCTGGGGGAGGTTCTATAGCTTTGAAAGGTGGATTTCTTCTAAAGAAGGGGTTTTAAGGTCTTTGATTTTGGTTTCCCTCCCTAACACTCCTTTTCATATATAGGATCTCATTGGAGAGTTTTTTGATCATCCGCTGCAGGTTTTCTAGATCTCCTCCTTCTTTATCAAGACCCTGTTCTGTTTGTTTTACCAGGGGTATTGTTAACAAAAGTCCTCTCTTAGGTATTGGTTGGGTTTCTTTCTTTGTCAGTGAGATCTGACATTCTTTGTATCATTTCATTTGGAATTCAATCATCTTAGCTTCCTTGAAATTTTCAGCTAGGGTATGTTTGGCAGTGATTTTTACGAACACGGATATGGAAGTAGGGAGAGCATTAACGTATACCTCAATCTGCAACTCCTAAGTAGGTTTAGCTTCAGGTTGAAATTTTTTCAGGATAGTGGTAAACCGTTGATTGGAATATTTAACCTTCTCTTTTGAACTCATGGTGGCAGTGAAAAGTTCAGCCATTAAATCTCCCGTGGTGGTTTCTTTTTCAAATTTGTCTAAGAAATATTTTGAAACTTCATCCAACTAGTTATGTATCCAACAGGTAAGTTAAAATACCAAGTCGAGGTTGAATTCTCAAAGGTATAGGGAAAAATACTACACACTACATCCTCATGTTGTACGTTCATCAATCTTATAGCTAATATGAACTTTTTGATATGATCTTCACGCAATCCGGAGCTTTTGGGGTCAAATTTAGGGAGTAATTTTTCCGGATGTCGGGGAAGGTTATGTACCCGTCCTGGGATTGATAGAGAATCTCTGGCCAACCATGGTTGATTATTTTGAGGTTGATTTCCCCTTTCTTCATTGTTTTCATTATTATCCTCCATCTCTTCCAATTTAGAAGCTAAGCGATCCGGATTAGACCCTTCCTCGTCAGATTCAAAATTGTCAGGTTTAGAGTACTTACCGGCTGGTGTTTTGGGGATCAGATTAAGGGGTTGTTCGATCTCAGTGAGGGAAAAATATATCAAGTCTTCTACCATGTGAACAAAAACCCGGTCAGGGGTGTCAACAACTGGTCTGCTTACTTGTTTTCTACAAGGAAGTAAAGGAGCTAAAGGTAAGGCTCCAATTTCCCAGGCGTAAGCTCTTGTGATTCTTCTGAACTGGTTCAAATCCTCGTGGGGGAGATAATAAGGTATTTCAGGGAATAAGTGTTCTACTTCCCTGTGCTGAGGTGAGTTACTCATTTCAGGAGTAGTCTCTGTATGCGGGATGTGTTGAGAATGACTAGCCATGCATGTGGGCTGTGTTGAATCTACAGGTTATGAGAAATATATTATCTGAAATATCGGTAGCCATTCATTCATTCAGGCCCTCCTTCTAGCGCCAATTCTGTTGAGGGGTTGGAAATCCTTTAACTCAACAGTAGGAACCAAACCCGCTTAAGAGGCCCAATTAGATTCGTAAGTGTTTGATAAGTGGAATGGTTCTCCAGATCTTTGATTCGATCGATTTATCGATGGGCTTTACAGGTAACTAACAGGTGTATCTTTCTATAAAAATTTCCTCCTTCAGGTTAAGCAATTCTCTTTTTGTATTTTTTGTATTCTTGAATAATCTAGGTAAAATAAATATGATGGCATAAGACAACTGATGAAGGGAAATTACTAAAGACCGAAGAATGCTGAGCTTAGGATAACCATTATACCTCAACGTGCAAAGAACGATAATCATAACTATTTCAAGCTTAGCAATAATAATTTGTACTTGTGAACATTCATCATTGACTGAGATAACAATTGTAGAAAGGAAAACAAATACATAACAAAGATGAGTGTAAGAAAATTAGTTCTCTTAGCTCTACTATCAATTACATATCAACACATCGATTTCTTTTCATCATCTAGAACAAAAGAATTGTTATAATATTGAAAGATAACTTAACAATAGATACAACAACTCTTACTCAATACAACATCATAATCAAACTCGAAGACGAAAACAATCCCTCCTTGATCCAATCAAGTTGATGCTTCAGATGAAAAATTTGTCTTTGGTTATAAACAAAACTTAATTAAAGTTGCATAAGAGTAATTATTTTACAATTCTAAAAAGGGAGGGTCTTTTTCAAAAACCATTGACCTCTTGCACACGGTCGATCTCCCTATTTATAAAGCATCACTAAGCTAAAAATAACTACAAAAGTTGTGTTAAGTAAAATAAAATTGACACGTGGTAGAATTTATCTCCTCGTTCTCTTGAGACCATCTGATTTTTACTGCAGTGGATGATTTCTCTCATACTCCGCCCACTTGTAGAAAAGGTCTTTGCATGTGCTTGCATAAGGAAATCTATGCTGATCCATCGGTGCGGAAAAGACTTCCTTTATCTCCACTGCTTGTTCTCTATACCTGATGAGCTTGACACTTAAGCGTTGGAGAACTGCGAGGGATTTGATTGGGTGCTCCAGAAAATTCTTTACTTGACCTGGAGTCATACTTGAAATCCGTGAGATCTCTACCTCCCATGATGAGTCTTGCTCTGCATGCCGTTTGACTATGTCATGCAAATCGACGAAATTTTTTGGTGGGACGAATTCTGGTAGGACGATGTTTTCCGTCTCCCGATTGATCTTCTCCCATCTTTTTTCGCACTCTCCCCACCTTTCCTGTATCTTCCGCTAGGGTTCGTGGACCATGCTCACCCAATATTCAACTGCCTTCTTGATTTGGGAGATACTGCTATCCATCCGTACTCGGATGCCGTGCTCTTCAGAGTCTTGGCCTTTCTATACCGCACTGATATAGTCAATCCGGTCTAAGGCCTGATGTGCTTTCTCATACCACCTTTGCACGTCTTTACAAGTTTCTAGCCCCATGAGAGTATCCTCTTGAAAATCAGCTATGCATGTGGTGAAGAGGTTTCTTTCATTTGTGAATTGTGCATAAGTTTCTCTGAACTCACTCCTTAGGAATACTACTCCATGCGTTGAATCCTGATAATACTTCGCTAGATGGCACAAGTGATCCAACTCTTTATTTGTAGAAACTAATTCCTTTTCATCACTTTTTGCTCTGTCCAACATTGCATTAGTTAGCCATTCCCGCCCGATCATCTTAGTTGTCTTAGCATTATCTGTGTTGAGAAGTGTTTCTTCTGTGGTGATGAGGACTGTGCTATCAAGCGTGAGCCTCCTTTTCTTAGTGGTCCTTCTCATCATAACTTTACTCTTTCTATCATAATTTATCACTTGTATAACAACAACCTTGTCCACTGGCTCAGGAATCTATTGGTCTCCCTAGGTCAGAGTGTTGCCTAGGATTTCTGCCATATATATGTGTTCTATGACCAACTCTTGTAGTTCTTTAGTAGGGGAAACTTCAGTATGTCCTGGTGACTTAGCCTCCTGCTAGGGTTCATCAGCTAGTGGAGTCTCAACTTTAGATGGGGAGAGGGGAAAAGGATCAACATTTACTAGAGGATCGACTATTAAGGTGCCAATTTTAGATCACTGCATTTCTTCTTCTTGTTTGACAGAGCCCAAATACTCCTTGGAAATGTCCATCTTATGTTGAATTCACGATTGGTCGAGAAACTTAGTGTCCAACATGCTTCTGGCCTGGTTGTCGCCTTCTTGGGGAATTGAGGTCAGGGCTTCAAGAGTTAGAGCAGATGTTTCTCCTGGTTCTCCTTCCTTTGTGATTGGTACTTGGATTATGAGCGAAAACCCTGAGCTTTCCTCATTGTTGTATATGGTAATTAGGTCTATGAGGTAATTGGGAACATTTTTCCCACTTGATGTTCTTGTTTCCCCCAACTGCGTTGTAGCAACGATCAACGACCTTGCATGTTGTGCCATAATGCATGGGTTTTTTGGATGAGGGGTCTCCTCTTGCGGTGTTGACTCTGACCCATTTATCTCCTCTCCGAGATTGATTGTGTCGTCCGGGGTGACCCTTATGGGTTATAACAGTTGGGGGTTGTTTTATAACCTTTGGATGACTCTTTGGGATTCTTCTAGCAACAACATCCCTCTCATGTGTGCCTTTGTGGCTTCTACTGCTCTGTTCTCTTCCCTAACCCCGAGGTCTTCTTGAGCTGTCTGTTCTATTGTTTCAACATGCTCATCCATTTTCATGGCTGTAAATCTTGTCATATTGGGGTTAGGTTTTCCTCTGGAGCACCTCCTCCTAGTCTTGGGCACCTTCTTTAAAGATTTCGTCTTCAAACTTATCATGGGCATACGACCAACATGAAGGCACCTGTGATGCATGCTAGGGTACTAGGTCCTTTGGGTCATGTTTGTGAAATTGAACTGTGGGAAATATATACTCCAACTGGCTCAAGCCCTCTTGTTTTGCTTGTGCAGTATCTTTCACCATGTAAAACCCTACATGAAAGCCATGGGGTATGAATGCTCTCTTTTTGTCTTTTACCAAAGTGGCATTATAGCCTTGCAGAATGGTTTGATAGTATATTTCTCCCACAACGAGCTGGTCTAGGACATGAGTGGGGAGTAAATGTGGAGTGCCAGTGGCCCCAAATACCTTGATGTAGGTGGTAGTTTCTTCCAGACACTAGTGGCCTACTTTGGAAATCATCTTCTTGGCTGCTGCTATAAGCCTTGGGCATTCTTTCTTAAAAATAATAAAATAAAATCCAGCTATAAATTTAATACATATAAGAGCGTAATATCTCTTGTACCTGTTCTCCCACAGAATGCTAAAATAGACATGCACGGGTAGCTTTGCAATATGCCAACTCAGATTCATGCCTGCGAAGATGTTCCTTGCACAGATCACGTCCAGTAAGTATGACACCATGTGGAAAGATGGCATTTGTCTATCCTTTGGCGTCTGGTCTTGAAGTATGTTCGTGCTCAGTTGTTTTGAAATAATCGCCCCCCAGTTGAAGCTGCAACCAGATATTGCCATAGTGTATGCCAGGGGCATCCAAGATTTCAAAAACTTAGTGGAATCTCTCTCCCCATATAATCTGCAGATTAGAGCAATCAAATAAATATACAGCTCTCTAAGATTGGCCATACTTACCTGCCATTGGTTCTGTTCATAAACCTCTTATCCTCTTTCCACCATGAGGCCATCAACTTGCTCGTGTCATGGAACTCATAGAATTTTACCACAAACTTGGTATTTAACCTTTCCTTTGGGTCTCTGTGTTTGTAGTACTTCTGGACTTCTATTGGGAGAAAAACCCCAACACATCCACCATTTTCATCATTTACTAAGCATTTTATCACATTCCTATGGTCAATTATCCACCCCAAAGTTTCAATGCAAGGCAAGACCGCGGTTCGACAATCTACCATGTGCAGGTAGGATCACTGAATGTTCGAGAATACTTTGTCATCAAGCATTCAGACATCAGGGTCACTGTGTGGCACAAATTATAGCTAATATTCCCAACTAATTATGTTAAATAAGTCTCCCCACTGAGGGAGCACCACTTTCGATCTAGTACTAGCCTCTGTGTCGCCGAATGCAGGAGGCTGGGAAATTCCTTTTTAGTGGACGTTTAGATGTATGGCTCAATTTTAGTGGAAAAATCGATCTGTCTAGCAGTGCTGAGAAAGGATCCTTCACCAATCTCCGCTTCTTTCAGTTTTGGTGCTCTCGACGATTGCCTGGTCGTTGGCTTCCTTGGAGGCATTTTCCTACACAAAGAACAAAATGAGATACTGACTTGAAGAAATGATAATAATAATAATAAATAAACATTTGCGACTACTAAAATGATACAGACGGTTCATACCTCTCCTTCGCACAAGATTAACTTGGTTTAAAATTCTGAAAATCGACTGTGAACTCCTGAAATGCTTTCTCGCTCCTTCGACTGTTTCAACAATGAAAGACTTGGGTACTGAATGTTGCATTTAGAATTTTTCTTTATAGTTTAAACATGGAGCATACTTACCTTTTTGCATCAGTTCTTGAATTCATGGTGTAAATGCGGTCTACACAATCCATCACCTAGATCCGAATCATTCTTGGGATTAAATGCGATCAGAGGCTGGTGACGCAGGAGCGGGGTGCTATGTAGTTCATCAACGGTTTCAAACTCCTATTGTTTCATCATCGCGCGGGTTAGTAACACGTGTTAGTCAACGCATTGATTGGCCTAATAATTAACAAAATCTGATCTTATTTTTCGTCGAAGATGTCCCAACCTATCGTCGATGTCCTATCAGTCCTACGGTTTAAACAAGTGGATCGACGTCGACGATTTTCTTAGAAAACGTTCGTTAATACCTCTTTTAGTAAAATCTTTGATACCGAACCAGACTGCTGTACAATGCTGACATGGAAATGCTAACCTAGGAGGGTGATCATGACACGTGACGCTTGATTTTGGTTCCTTCGTTAAAAGTTTCTTCGGAATCGGGGTTTTTTTTTAGTTACGGCTCTAGTAACCTCAACCTATCCACCGATGCCAAAGACATGTCGAGGATCGACGATAAATGAGTTTCTATGTTTATTAATTCGTTATTTCATCCCTCAGAGTTCATCGATGCCGATAATGTATTACCGATCGACGATCGACACTCGACGTTGTGTCGAACTGAGGATTTTTCTGCAGTTTAAGGTTTCTTTCGGATATCACCGACCACGAATGTATCAACGATCGACGATCGAAGGTTCGTTAGGTGTGTTGATTGTTAGCCTTTTACTTTTACTTTCTCCCAATGCCGATGATACATCGACGATTGGCGATTGACACTTGTCATTGTCGTATGGTCGATTTTACTGCACAAATTGCGTCGATGCCGATAATGGGTGCATGGCTTAAAATTCTAGCTGTGTATACTTAGATAAATTGCCAAGTGGTCTTTAGAAAGAAGTTAATATATTCAACAAGTCTAAACCATTCCGAATGTGATTGATGATAAAAACATAAAAACATAAAGCTTAATGATGCCTACAGAGCATACTCAATTCAGAAAGAAGGAAAAAGACAAAGTGGTACCCAAAAGAGAATTTTTTCACAAAGATTTTAGGGTGTGTTGAGTGCTCAACAAGAAGCTACAACTCCCCAATTCTTCATCTACAACCAGAAGGAGGCTACAACCCCCTATTTTTTCCAGGCTACAACCACCTATCCTTGCCCCATCCCGCCGCCCTGAAATATAAGTAAGATGATGAAACCACAATCACACTGTCACTGTGAGATATACCATTGTAAGCCTGTACCAATATGTGCCAACAACTTGTAACCAACCTATGCCATTGTCCTGTAACCAACCCGTTCCACTATCCTGTAACCAACCTGTACATGTACTCAGTTTGTACCAATCAAAACCCAATAGGTACATGACCTATATGTGTTGTAGCACACATATGTATGCTCCCTTTCTATACTGCAACCTGCATATGTACGCGACCTTTCTATAAGGAAGCCTGTGTACGCCTTATGAAAACTAGGGTTTTCTCTTTCTTGAAAATATCTGACCCTTTGCTGCCTCTGTCACATCAACTTGCAACCTTTCACTGTGTCTAGATTATAGATGTGCCCTATGCATACATCCTTATACAAATCCCTTGACCAAGTGCATCTATATCTCTCTAGTCATGTGCCATACATGTGTGTATAATCATGAACAAGTGTAATATTCCTCACATGGACTATACATCAAACCCTTTCTAATATAAAACCTTTCAATACATCAACCACTTCACAAATACAATCTCTCAACCATGTACCACAAAATCCCTTAACCATATGCAAAGAAATACAAGATGTGCCTCAACACCAGCAAGATGTATCAATGATAAATATTGATTATACT
>ML838396.1:44075-73094 GCA_009831015.1 Picea engelmannii | reverse complement strand
ATCAATGGTTTACAACATATAAATGATCATACAAATAATAAATGTGACAAAGGACTACAAAGTTTGTATTATGATATCTCTATGGATTACAAGATGGATGAATGTGGATGAATAAACTGACAATACTCGACTAGATCAACAAAGAAAGGATCTTAGCTGGAATACAAATAAGCAACTAAAAGATAATACCCAGAATATGGGAGCACTAATCAATGGATGCACTGGGACTATGGCAGCTCTGACGGTAACTAATGGAAGTATGGAAAATTTGCCTTGGGAGCTATACTTCTCGGAATGGCCTGGAAATTGTCACAAATTATGCGCCCTTCTCTAGTCCTCAGTATTGGTATCTGTCTAATCCCTCTGTTGATGAATCTGGACCCCATATGGATACCCCTGGGGGAATGCGCCCCTCTTCTTCTGGCAAAATGCGTCCTAGTGATTCCACCGTTGGAATTGGATGAGATATGTCTCAAAATGACTGCCTTGGTCTATTGGGAAATGGGTCGGGGGTTTCCCTGAATTTGGTCTGATGCTCGCTCTGGAACCCTAAATATGCTCGACAAAAGTGTCTCACATCCAAGTCTGGAAAATGCGTCCCAGTTGATTCCTCTGTCAGAATATGATGAGGAACCAGGAAAAGGATGCGCCTTTCCTTCCTCTCAAATGGGTCGAAGGGAAATCTCAGAATTTTCCTTGGATGAGATAAGTCGACTAAAAACCCTCTCAGAAGCTGCGCCCTCACTCTGGATGAATGCGCCTTTGCTGCTGAACACTGTGTAACTGATGCTGAAGAATGATGGGAGACCTGAATGATATTCCTGGTGACTAGGGTGTGTCTCTCAACACCTAAATCAACCACTAGTGTCTTCCTCCTGGAATCCACTGAACTATCTCTCCTGAGATGCGCCTCTTCTCCTCAATGACAAGTCATAATTTGCATAATCATGAATTAGGTCGCTGACCCTTCCTTTATAGCTTTCCAAAACCCTAAATCATGCTGAAACCCTAATTCACTGTTGAATTCCAAAACCCTAAATCAGTGCTGAAACCCTAATTCACTGTTGACTTCTATTTTTATCTCATAATGACTTAAAAGCTCTTTTAACCCTTTTTAGCTCAATGTCACATTCCAAATATAACACCTGTGACTGGAGTGACCTCTAGTAACCCTGTTTACCCCTCTTTGTCCCTCGCTATAGTCTAACAGGGTAGTTTAGACCATTAAGCCTCCTCTCTGGAGATCCTATTTGGAAAGGGACATTACACGGTTCCACGTCACGCTGGATGACGTCCATGAGCCACATCGACCCCAAACCAAAAAAATTATAATGTCCTTCAAATATCATGGTTGAGATCTGACCACGTAGGTCCATAGATCCACAACTCTCATTTATTCTCTACTATAGGCTTCAGAGCTTATCATCTCACCACATCTCAAATCCTCTAGAGTGCCAAGTCTCCAGACTATAGGATATGGCACCACATGTCCTCTACCTGTCAACGGTTGAGATTTACTTCGCTGTTCGTGAATTCAAGAGTCTTCACACTTTGAAGACTCTTGGCCAAGTTCCTCCATAGTACCAAGTCTCCAGACTATAGGATCTCTTGCCACGTAGCCTCTCATCCAATGGATATGGTCTAATGAACGACATTTGATAAGGGACAAGAGGGGTCCACGTGTCACTCCACGACGTGTCTGGGTTGGTTGGGAAGTTAAGAGGGGATCTCAATGGAGTCCTTAGATCAACAGTTGAGAAGGATTCTGAAGGATCTGAGGATCGACAGTCCTTGCCACTTCGTATATTTGACATTCAGGAGTTTGGTTTGTAAGTTCCAACTTCCTCCCGGAGCTCCGAACTCCGAACCATGCCCGATCTATCGCCACGTGCACCTAGCATTCATGGTCAGGATTTACTCTGCCTTGCATCACTTCGGGGAAACTCGTGCATTCTTGTGTTTACACTTTGATACCGCCAAAGGAGAAAACCTCCAGAGAAATGTTTATCTATGGACACGCATCCATCTACTCTCAACGATCTAGATTACTTCGCAACTCCGAAATTCAGTTGTTTTCGAGGGTTGTGAAGTCATAAATCCTAGAACTTTGAATTCCCAGAGTTCCAAAGTCAGATTAACTTCACTCCTTTTAAACTTAGTGAGAATTTTTCAAACCTGGGACATATGGAACCATATCAAGGTTCAGGGGATACATTCAACTTTTAGATGATATTTGAAAAAGGCCGTGGGTATGATCCATCGGTCATATGGGTGAAAGGTCTAAAGGAAGCACCCTTCTTCCATAGAGATTGAACTTGACATTCCCACTAAGGTAGACTCAAAAGGTCAGCATGACTTAAACATTTCAGTTAATCCTCCTCCGATTCTCCTGTAGACTCATATCCCATAACTCTCTAGTGGTTAGACTGAGGAAAATAGAAGGCCATGTAAATATAGCAGTTCACAGAAGCAAATGAGCATTTCTAATAACTGATCAAACACGGTAAAACTTAACCATAAACATAAACATTCAATCATCGCATCCATTGTATTACACAAAGCATGAAAATACTTATCATAACTGGAAAACATGAAGTGACTGCTAAAAGGGGTTCTTGTTTCCTCCCAACCATAGGCACAACCACTCCTGACGGATTTACCATTGGCCACCCCTGAGCTAGACCACGACGCTCTGAGAGAAACTCTTTCTCCTTTATCAGTGACAGTCATGGACATAAGTTACTCTCTTCCTCCCACATGATCTTGGCAATCGTTTTTTCTCTATACCAAGCAAGGAGGTCTGCGTGAGTACTTCCATAGTCTCTTGTCAGCCTTGTTTATCAGATGGTACAAAAATCTACCCATGGCTTCTTACAGCCAAAACGAGCTTGCTTCTCAGTTTTTCCTCTCAACTCCAGAGTTGAACAATACTCTCTTCTCTTTTGAAGATCGTTTCCTCTTCTATGCTTCCTTTTAGATCTGCTTCTATCCCCCTAATTACTCCCTTTCTTTCCTTCCTCAATAAGGTTGTGTGGGTCCGAATCCCCAACTCGTGGTCAGGACTGGAAGCCTTACAAATTTGTACCTTGCCCCATCTCCTCATTAACTCTTGAGGAGGCCTTCCAACTGCCAGCCTGACTGGTAATTCAGTTTTGGGTCAGAGGACTGTTGAACAATTACATCTAGTGAGTACTGGTTTAGTGAGGTTCATCTCAACCATTCTTGGTTTCCCTCATCATCTCTCTCATAAAATTCATGGTCTATCTTGGAAAACTCCCCCCTTTCAACAATTGTGCAACACATATTCATTTTCTATTAATAACAAAAAATACATACATTGACTCTTTTATACAAGGGTTCATCAAATCAAACATTCACACATATCTGGTCTGCCATAGTCTCTTGGCCAGTTATAGTTATATTGAAAAACTGGGGGAAACATGGGTATTATACATGGGATAATGGCCCACCCGAATAAAATACTAATCAACAAATAACTAAGCCCTACAAACCTCAAGATTAGTCCTTCGATCTCACTGGTTCACTGCTATCTCTCTTGCTACCCCTTTGCTTCTTTCCTTGAACCCTACCATGCACATTTGGATGAAAGTCCTTCTTCACCCAATTAATGAGATCTCACTCTCTCACTTTGTGTGTATGTATCTCCTTGTAACACACCCACGACGGGTAAAAAATAAATGAATAAAAAAAATTAATTTCTTTCTCCTCAATTAGTCTATTCCTCCATCCATGGTCTCTAATCCCGGTCAATCGAAGTCGGGGAAGAAATTCAAATCCACTGGAAATGTCTTCTTTCCCTTAAAGCACAGGTTATATGGAACCCGTGACATTATCCCTAATGCCTTTAAGCTTCAACATATTTAGGTGCTAACTCTCCTGGATAATCCCCTCTCTTTATGTGAGCAAGGCTATGACCAATCACCAAATCGAAAGGCGCGTCGTGATTTCACATTTCGCGACTTCACGTCTCACGAAGTTCACTTACTCATCCTTCCCTCTAATGAGTCAGCGGCTCAGATCACTCCTCGATCCAATGGCTTAGATCAAATCGTGATTTCGTGTTTTGCGAGTTCCCATAACTCTTAGTTTCGGCTTCTTGAGTTTTGAACTCCCGATAAGACTAGATCTATGGTTCACGATCTTCCTTTGATCGATGGCTACGATCAAGTCACAATTTTGTGTTTTGAGACTTGGGAGGTTGGTTCACCTCTATTCTCCCTATTCCCGATTTCCCGATATTTTTGAGTGTAAGATCGACAACTCACAACTCCCCACGATCTAATGACTCAGATCAAATAGTGATTTCGCATTTCATGAATTCCAACAACTCCACCCTTTGACTTCCCTAGTTCACGAGTCAACGAAATGCTGATCTCTTGCCACGTGTCCTTCTGGATGGACGGTTAGGATCAAATCGTGACTTCGCGTATCGTGAATTCTCACAACTCCATTCTTTCTCTTGCAAATATTCTGAAGTTCAAATACTTGAACTCTCGGATCTGCTGCCATCTGTCTACCCTGACGATGGAAGGTTCCGATGAATTTGGAAATTTCGGACTTGGCAAAGTCCATTCTCCTGTATACTTTCAAAGGGTTTAACCCTCGTGCAACTTTCCTCGATCCAATGGTTGTTGGTCCTCACAATCAGATCTGACAGTCAAGGAGGGTCCCGATGCATCCTTAGATCTACGGCCTAGATCACATCGTAACTTCAGGTTTCAGGAGTCTAGATGTGCCAACGTGTGAATCTCCTGATGTGTGGTCTTGAGAAGATTGAAGGAGTTGAGGCGTTAATGCCTGCGCCCCTTTTTCAATTCTAATGGTTGCGCTAGACCATGGGACCTCCTGAATGGACCTGATCCGTTCATATTCTAAACAAAACGATATCCCCTTTCGATACTCGAACCTCACTATTCTTTCAGAGCTTTGTTGGCTCTGAAGGACTTAAGATTTTTGCACTCTTTCTCTTGAACGTAATGATTGGAAGCTTTGTTCCGCGCACTCCTTACGTTCATTCCTCAACTCTAGGACCTAATATGGTTTCGTTCTCTGCCCACCTTGCAGAGACTCGATGCATACCTGCACTACCTCTCCTGAGATTAATAGACCCTGTCCTCGCAGTGTTTGCGGGGTTCAACCTCCGATATCAGGGGAGTACTCACTCGACTCTGAGACAACGATGAAATTCTCTGGGGCGAGTATTATCGAGGAATTAAACTAGAGCAGAAGGGAAATTAAGCAGATATAAAAGTCCTCAAGGGACGAATGCATACTCTTAACTAAATCATTCAATACAAAAACCATTTATAGGCGTATAAATATAAGCATGCACTCATTATTTCTAGTTGAATCAGAAAGAATGAAATAAACACATATCATAAACATAAGGTGTGATGCGACTGCTGAGAGGGGTGCTCATTTCCACCCAACCATAGACTCAGTCACTCCCACTGGATTTATCACTGGCCACCCCCGATCTTAGGCCACGATGCTTTGAGATTCAATCTCTTACTTCCAGCTCAACGAAAGTTAGGGACGAAGGTTACTCTCCTTCTCCCTATATAGGAATAGAAGAGGATGAAGGTTACTCTCCTTCTTCTGAATCTGTCTCTATTCATTGTGATCAAAACTCACTTTTCACTTTTAATCCTTCCTTGGACCCGAGAGTTTCCTCTCTCGTCTCTGCATTTTTCCGCAGCTCTCCTCTACCCACCTCCACGCTTCCTTTCTTTCCTTCCTTAGCAAGATTGCGTGTGGCTTGGATCCCCAGTCTGTGGTCAGGTTTAGAAGCCTTCATATGGATGGTTTTTCCCATCCCCTCCTTAACTCTTGAGGAGGCCTTCCCACCTACCAGCCTCACTAAAATTCATTTTGGGTCAGAGGGTTGTTCTGATTTTGAGCAATTAAAAACCAACATAGTACTGGTTTGGTGGAGGTTAACGCAACCCTTCTGGGTCCCCTCCACCACCTTTCCATTAGAAATCGCAGTCTCTCTTAGCACATCCCCTTCTCAACATTCATACAACACATTTCCATTATCTATTAAAATAACAACAATTACATTCATCGACCTTTATACAAAGGTCCACCAAATCAAACATTCACACTTTGAGTTTGCCATAGTTCCTGGCCAATAAAGTTATATTTACAGAATGGGGGAAACATGGTGTTACAATTCCCCCCCCCCTTAAAGGAATCACCGTCCTTGATGTTCTATCTAGAAACATGATAGGTATGTACATAAGTAAACAAAATTGGATATGCCTGTCTCATGGCATCTTCAATTTCCCACGTAGCCTCATCTGGGCCAAAGTGTTTCCATTGCACCTTGACCTGTGCAATGGTTTGGTTCCTAAGTGAGGTTTCCTTCCTGTCTAGTATGCATTGGGGTTTTGGTAGGAATTCTCCCTCCGATTCCACCTGGATCACATACTAATCAATTATATAATTAACATCATGTACATACTTCATCAATAATGAAACATGGAAAACATTATGTGCATTTACTGTGGGAGGAAGTGCTATCCTATAGGATACATGTCCCACTCTATATAAAAATTCAAAGGGTCCACAATACTGAGGTTCCAACTTGGCACATGCTCCCATTCTCATAGAACTCTTCCTGGGTCTAACCCTTAGATAGACATGGTCTTTGAATTTGAACTCTCGGGGAGTTCTCTTTTGACCAACGTAACTTTTCTGTTGGTCCTGAGCAATTTTCAGATTTTGTCTTATCTGCACCACTTGCTGTTCCATTTATTTTAGCATGTCAGGTCCGATTGTAATTCTATCCATTGGGTTGCTCCAACTCATTGAAATCTTGCACTGTCTACCATAGAGGAATTCAAAAGGGCTCATCTTCAAGGATTCTTGATAACCGTTGTTTTAGGAAAACTCTACCAATGGTAGGTAGTCTTACCACTTCTTAGGCTGATGCATTACATGCATCCTTAGCATGTCTTCTACTATTTGATTCAATCTTTTAGTCTTCCCATCAGTTTGGGAGTGATAAGTTGTGTTGAATAACAATTTTGTCTCCAAACCGACCATTAGGGATTTCCAAAAGTTCGAAGTAAACTTGGTGTCTCTGTCAGATATAATTTCCTTGGGCATGCCATGCAGTCTAAATATCTCCTTCATGAATATGTTGGCAATATCTATTGCCTTGCAGGTTGACTAGACAGGGACGAAATGGGCAGACTTACTCAGTTTGTCCACCATGACCATGATGGCATCATTTTGCTTGGTCAAATTTGGTAGTCCAGTGATGAAATCCATGGAGATGGTTTCCCATTTCCATTCTGGGATTGGTAGGGGCTGTAACAATCCTGCTGGATGTCGGTGTTCCACCTTAACTTGCTGCTAGATAGTTAGCTATGTCTTTCTTCAACCCATGGTAATAGAATTATTTCCTAGTGTCTGTGATCATCTTCTGATATCCCATGTGACCAGTATATGGTCTCTTATGTAGTTCATCCATTATGAACCTCTTCAAGTCATCACAGTTTGGAATATACAATCTATTTGTGTAAGTCAACAACCCTTCCTCGAGCATCTGGTAGCCTTCATACTTCAGCCCTATAGGCTCCATTCTTAGGTATGAGGTCACGGTCTTGAAGAATGCATCTATCTCTTGTGAATTTTAGACCCTTTCCTTGACGTCTGTTTCACAAGCGCTTACTGATGCTAGATGAATCGTTTTTATACTCCTGCTAAGGGCATTGACCACCTTATTTTCCTTTCCTTTTATGTGTTTGATTTTGAAATCGAATTCACTTACGAGAGCTATCCACCTAGATTTCCTGGCATTGAGTTTCTGGATGATCAAACATGTGTCTCAATCCATAATGATATGTCATAAGCACAAATCTTCTACCTAGGAGGTAGTGCCTCCACGTTTTTAAAGCATGTACTATGGCAGCCAATTCTAGGTCATGGGTCACATAATTGATCTCATGCTCGTTTAATTTCCTGGACGTGTAGAAAATTACATGTCCCTCTTGCACAAGGACTCCTCCGAGTCCTTCCTTGCAGGCATCTGTACACACAAGGAAATAATTATCCGGGTCTGCAATCTTTAGCACAAGTGCATGGGTTAGGAGGTATTTCAGTTCCTGAAATCTTTCTTCACATTTCGATGTCCAAATGAATTTAATCCCCTTTTTCTGAAGGGCAGTGATTGGACAACCAATCTTGGAAAAACCTTTTATGAACCTTCTATAGTATATTGCTAAGCCCATGAAGGATCTAATTTCAGATACATCCTTCGGGGTAGGCCATTCCATAATAGATCTGATCTTGTCGGGGTCCACTGCCACTCCTTCCATGGAAATGACATGGCCTAGGTAATGGACTTTCTTCCGAAAGAAGTTGCACTTGCTAAACTTGGCGTAGAGATGATTCTCTCTTAGTACTTGAAGTACGAGTCTAAGATGTTCTTCGTGCTCCTCCCTGTTCTTGGAGTATATTAGGATAGCATCTATGAAAACCAATACAAATTTGTCCAGAAATTTGCTGAGTACATTATTCATCAAGCACATAAAAGTGTCGGGGGCATTGGTTAACCCAAACGACACCACCACGAATTCATAGTGACCATACCTCATCCTGAAGGTTGTTTTGTGGATGTCTTCATCCTTAATCCCGATTTGATGGTAGCAGAACTTAGTTCGATCTTCGAGAATATGGATGCACCTCCCAATTGGTCGAACAGGTCATCGATTCTTGGTAAGGGGTATTTTTTATTTATGGTCCTCTTATTGAGTTGTCTGTAATCTATGCACAATCAGAGTGTGCCATCTTTCTTTTTCACAAACAAGACGGTCACTCCCCACGGGAATACACTGGGTCAGATGTAGCTTTTGTCCATCATCTCCTTTAGCTGTAGCTTGATCTCAACCAGCTCTAGCGTGCTCATCCTATATGGAAATCTAGATGCTAGTACCGCTCCCGGTGTAAGTTTTATCGAGAAGTCAGTATCCCTTCTCAGAGGTAGACCTGGTACTTCTTATGGGAACACGTCCTTGTATTCTCTTTATATGGGGTGGTCCTCTAGGTTTGGTTTGTTGTCCTCAACGGATTCCAACACCTGTATTGCATATAAGGAACACCCCTTTCTGCAATACTTCTTCATTTGAAGGGTCGATATTTGTCTCACAGAGACAAGCTTCTGAAATCTTTGGAGGGTCATCTTTCTCCCTTCTTCGTTTACACATTTTAAAGTTTTATGATAACAATCCACTTTAGTTTTATAGGTAGCCAACCATTCCATACCAATCAACAAGTCATAAGATCCCAGGGGAAGTATGTTAAGGGTCGCTCGGGTGGGCAATCCACCCATGATGAATTGATAGGCTGGTATGGCCTCTACCACCTTTCTTTTGGTCCCAGTGGCTAATTGCACCAACCATGGTTTAACATGTCTAATTGGCTGCAGTTTACACTTATCAACAGTTTGAGGGGCCACATAAATCAAATTAGAGCCTGGGTCAATTAAAATAGAAATTGGATGGTTGGTGATCATACCTTCCAGCTCCACTACTGAAGCTTGGTGGTCGGCTTGATTATTGTCCAGGGATACATATATTTGTGGCATGCTCTTGGAAACATCATTGACGGTGGTAGCTTCTTGGATATTGTAGACTCTCTTACTGTTTTGTTGTCGGTGTGGGCAGTCCCTCAATTTATGATCCTCTCCACAACCCCAACATTTTAAGGGTTCCTTCTTGAGGTTACCGGTCTTTACTGGGACTGTCTTAAAAGGTTCATTTCCACTTTGAGAGGGGAAATTTTTCTGATATACACTTCTAGTAGGAAGGCTCCTTCTAGAATATTTTTCATAGTTCTTCAATCTTGAGGATTTAAACCCCTTCTTCTGGAATCCTGAACTACTCCTCTTCTTCCAGTCCTCGTGGAGTCTTGTCTTACTCCCAAAATGTTCATAACAATACCTCGCTTTCCGGATAACTTCTTATAAAGTCTTTGGTTCATTGAACTCAATCCTATCCCAGTAGGTCTGAGGTAACCCACTAATGAACTGCTGCATTTTTGTTTTTTCGTCTTTTATGTAAGGTACATACCTTAGTAGTTCAATGAATTATTGGCAAATTCATCTATGGTGAGCTGCCCCAACCTAGGTTCATATAACTCCTTAGTCTTCCCATCCATGTATTTCTGTGACAGATACTGCTTCCTGAAGTATTTCTCGAACTGTTTCCATGACAAGTCCTTCTCATGGACTCCTTTCACATTCCTAAGGTCTTCCCACCAAATGGAAGCCTTCCCATTCAAGTTGAAGATGGCTATTCGAGCCTTCAAGTTTTCAGAGTAGTCATGGACTCTGAAATACTTCTTTAAACCAAGAAGCCAAGCTTCCGCCTCTTCTCCCTTCTTAATCTCTCCATCGAATGAGGGTGGTTTGGATTTCTTGAAATCTTTAGGACCATGGGTTTTGGAATGCTTCCGTTTCTTTCCTTTCCTGTGAGGATGTGAGCCAACCCTGCTACTAGAAGATCCTTCAGAGTTGTCAACTTCCTTTCCAGAGGACTCTCCTAATGAGTGTCCCTTGCCTCCAGGTTGGACCTTCTTCGCGATACTTCTCCCAGTGGTGTCACTTAGGGAGTCATGTTTTTGAAACTCAGGTGGACTCTGACTTCTCCTGTTGTGTCATCAATCCACATGACTAGTTGCGGGTTCATGCTGCCGTTGCCTCTGTATTTCGGATAATCTCTGTAGCAAGACTGCGCTAATTTCTGTTTGTTTCTCTTGCTCCTTTATCAGTCTCTTGTTGTCAGCCTTGAAACTATGTAACTCGGCCCTGAGGCTCCTTATGGTTTCAGCCAGATCTGGAGGGGTTTCCACCACCCTCCTTTCATCAGATTCTTCGTCTCTATTATGGGATCCATCCCCCACTTCATGACACGTCATCATCCTTTAGTCTTGGAGGTTTCCCGTGATTCATTGACTGCTTGAGTGTTGACAAAAAAACTTATTGTTAGCTAACAATATATCAACTTATGAACAATCCACGGTTCAATTTCTTAAATGCATACACACAGTAGAAAGTTTCACTCTTTTCTTTAATAACATTTTTAACCAGTCTTTTAAAAAGGAGGCAATGCAGGGTGTCACTCCTTTAAAATTACTCCAAATAGCGTTTTTAAATGACTTGTCCATAAGACCAAGCAGGCCAAGTGTTGTAACCATGCTCTGATACCAATTTGTAACACACCCATGACGGTTCAAAAATAAATGAATAAAAAAAATTAATTTCATTCTCCTCAATTAGTCGATTCCTCCATCCATGGTCTCTAATCCTAGCCAATAGAAGTCAGGGAAGAACTTCAAATACACTGGACAGGTCTTCTTTCCCTTAAAGTGCAGGCTATATGGAACTTGCGACTTTCTCCCTAACGCCTTTAAGCTTCAACGTATTTAGGCGCTAGCTCTCTTGGATAAACCCCTCCCTTTATGTGACCAAGGCTATGACTAGACACCAAATCGGAAGGCGCGTCGTTATTTCATGTTTAGAGACTTTGTGTCTCATGAAGTTCACTTACTCGTCCTTCCCTCTAATGAGTCAACGACTCAGATATCTCCTCGATCCAACGGTTCAGATCAAATCGCGATTTTGTGTTTTGCGAGTTCCCAGAACTCTTACTTCCGGCTTCTTGAGTTGTGAACTCCCGATAAGACTAGATCTATGGTCCATGATCTTCCTTTGATCGATGACTACGATCAAGTTGCAATTTCGTGTTTCGAGACTTGGGAGGTTGGTTCACCTCTGTTCTCCCGATTCCTGATTTTTCGATATTTGCGAGCGTCAAATCAATGGCTGACAACTCCCCACGATCTAATGGCTCTAATCAAATCGTGATTTCACCTTTTGTGAATTCTCACAACTCCACCCTTTGACTTCCTTTGGTCGCGAGTCAACAAAATAATGATCTCTTGCCACGTGTTCTCCTGGATGGACGTTTAGGATCAAATAACGACTTCACGTATCGTGAATTCTCACAACTCCATTCTTTCCCTTGCAAATCTTCAGAAGTTCAAATACTTGAACTCTCAGATTTGCTGCCATCTGTCTACCCTGACGATGGAAGGTTCCGATGACTTCGAAACTTTGAGACTTGGCAAAGTCCATTCTCCTGTATACTTTCAAAGGGCTTAACCCTCGTGCACCTTTCCTGGATCCAATGACTATTGGTCCTCACACTCAGATCTGACGGTCAAGGAGGGTCCCGATGGATCCTTAGATCTACGTCCCAGATCACGTCGCAACTTCAGGTTTCAGGAGTCTAGTCGCGCCAACGTGCGAATATCCTGATGTGCAGTCTTGCGAAGACTGAAGGAAACGAGGCATTAATGCCTGCGCCCCTTCTTCAAATCTAACGGTCCCGCTAGACCTTGGGACCTCCCGAATGAACCTCATCTGTTCATATTTTAAATGAAAATATATCCCCTTTCGATACTCGAACCTCACTATTCATCCCGAGATTTTTTGGCTTTGAAGGACTTAAAAGTTTTGAATTCTTTCTCTTCAATGTAATGCTTGGAAGCGTTCTTCCACGCAATCCTTATGTTCATTCCTCAACTCTAGGACCTAATATGGTTTCAATCTCTTCCCACCTTGCAGAGACTCGGTGCATACCTGCACTACCTCTCTTAAGCTTAATAGACCCCGTCCTCGCAGTGTTTGCGGGGTTCAACCTCCGAAATCAGGGGAGTACTCACTCGATTCTGAGACGACAATGAAATTCTATGGGACGAGTATTCTTGAGGAATTAAACTAGAGCATACGGGAAATTAAGCAGATATAAAAGTCCTCAAGGGACAAATGCATACTCTTAACTAAATCATTCAATACAGAAACCATTTACATGCATATAAATATAAGCATGCACTCATTATTTCCTGTTGAAGCACAAAGCATGAAAGAAACACTTATCAGAACCATAAGGTGTGATGCGACTGCTGAGAGGGGTGCTCATTTCCACCCAACCATAGGCTCAGTCACTCCCACTAGGTTTATCACTGGACACCCTCAAGCTTAGGCCATGATGCTTTGAGATTCAATCTCTTACTTCCAACTCAATGAAAGTTAGGGACAAAGGTTACTCTCCTTCTCCTGAATCCATCTCCATTCACTATGATCAGAACACACTTTTCGCTTTTAATCCTTCCTTGGACTCGAGATTTTCCTCTCTTGTCTCTACATTTTTTCGCAGCTCTCCTCTGCCCACCTCCACGCTTCCTTTCTTGCCTTCCTTAGCAAGATTGCGCGTGGCTCGGATCCCCAATCCATGGTCATGTATGGAAGCCTTTAGATGGGTGGTTTGCCCCATCCCCTCCTTAACTATTGAGGAGGCCTTCCCACCTACCAACCTGACTGAAATTCATTTTGGGTTAGAGGGTTGTTCTGATCTTGAGCAATTAAAAACCAACATAGTACTCGTTCGATGGAGGTCAATGCAACCCTTCCGGGTCCCCTCCATTGCCTTTCCATTAACAATCGTGGTCTCTCTTATCACATCTCCTTCTCAACAATCATAGAACACATTTCCATTATCTATTAAAATAACAAGAATTACATTCATCGAAATTTATACAAAGGTCCACCAAATCAAACATTCACATTTTGAGTTTGCCATAGTTCTTGGCCAATAAAGTTATATTTACAGACTGTGGGAAACACAATGTTACACTCCTCCTCTCACATAAGCTACCTTTTATAACATTGAGTTTACCCTAAATCCAAAACCCCAGATCTCCAAAGTGATCAAGGGCTGATATTAAATCTCACCTCCACTTTATATCTAATGGCTAGGATTTAATTTAATTACTAATGCCAAATACTTAGGAATTTTATTAAATTAAACTCACATTTAGTTACAAAAGTGTATTCACTTTAATTATTTACTTATAAAGTGAATTTCCTAAGGTACTTAGGCATTTAATTAAATTAAACTCACATTTAGTTACAAAAGTGCATTGACTTTAATAACTAACTTATAAAGTGAATTTCCTAAGGTTGAGAGGCATTAAGTACGAATCCCACGTGTAGACACAAACTGACGTGGAAGTACATGTCCGATGCTACCAAAACATCAACATTGACACTATTCTTATACCCCAATCACAATAAGTAACTATATTTCTTTCGGGATTGCACAAATTCCCCCCATACCTACCAACCTTGGGTTGTTTCTCAAAGCACCATCATAGAAAAGAGTACTGGAGTGTTGTGTTGCTAGCCAATTTTTTAAATCTTCTCAAGAGAATCTTAAAGCCCATTTGGGTGTGAAATTTGTGATTCTATTGGCGATGGATGAGGAATTTCCACCTTAAATTTTTTTAGTCATTCTTCTTCATATGCGTCCATATTATGAGATTGCCACCTGAGTGAGAATTTCATGTATTTAGAAAGAAGCAAAAAGGCTCTTGTCATGGTTGCTTTGGTTTCATTAATCCATCATTAAAGATGTTTTTGTTTCTTGAAATCCATATACTCTAGCACACATATTTTGGGATAACTTCCCAAATTCGTTTAAAAATGGGTTTATGTTTGAAGGAGCCCCTGTATATTTTCCACCATAGAATGAAAAACTCAGAACAAGCTTACGGCCTGTCAAATCTATGGATCATATTACCCAAGGTGTGTGTCCATACCTCTTTCACATACTGGCAATCAATGAACATATCTTGGATAGATTCTTCGCTGCTTAGGCATAACACACAACGAGAGGGCCCAATTATTCCCCTCTTTTTCAAGATTTTTTTTTTTTATGAACTAACGACCAACATAAAGAATTGAATTTTGGCATCCCATTGCAATTCCAAATCTCGGAGTGAATAAAAGTACTAGCAACCTGGGAAAGGAGATTGAACCCTTTTTAAATAGTGAATATGGATTCACCCCAACCTCTAGTGTTGTTTATGTTGCGATGCCAAGGGGTACAATCATGAAGAAAGGTAAACAAAGAGATCTGAGAAGAGCTCAGGTGTGCCGGTGGGGAGAACAACCTCAATTGGTCCATAAAGCGACGTGGATGCTAAGATACCTGAAGGAACAATAAACACTTAATATCTTTCATCCACCTAAACTACATCCAATAGACACTTAATATTCTAATTAATATTATAATATTTTTAAAATTTAAATTAATTAAACATTTAATATTTTTAATTTTAATATCCTAATTAATATTATAATATTTTTTATATTTCAATTAATTAAACCACATTTACTATCTAAAATTTGCAAACCAATATCTATTCTAAATTCTATGATCTATGATGCATTTTTATGTTTTTGAATGCAATTCAAAAGAATATTAGTTAGTGTTCAAACAATGTCTATATATTATTTAACATGCTACATACCTTATAAACCTATTCATTTGGATAATTAACATGATGATGAAGAAAATATAATTATTTATAATATATTATTTTTACATCATAATATTTGATTTTATTAATTTTGTAGAGAAAGTGGTTCTTTTGCCCATCTTTGTAACCATTATATTCATTATTATTTATCCTATCACAGTAGAGTAGCCCCTTTTGACCTCACATTCGACCTTTAGTTGCATATTAATGACCTTCATTAGCCTTGAGGATGTTGGTAGCTTACCCAACCCTCTCTATACGACAATTGAGGTGATGAGGCACTTTGAAATCCATTCAATTTCCCTGGTGATGTGATAAGAAGTAGAATAAATGCAAACATAGGCATGCTTTAGTTTAAAAATATATGAATAAATGTAAAACCTTTTTCAATAACCCATAATGTATTTGCTCATTGGATGTAGTTTGGGTGGTTTGGAGGAATGGTTGTTACCCTCTCCACCTAGGTTCAATTCCTTGTAAGTGATATGTGATACCCTTAAATGAGTTTATATGATGCTATTGTTGTTGAGCCATCAGTCTTTGGTGTCGTGAACCACATGTCAAAAAAAAAACAAAAAAAAAAAACCATAATGCATTTATATATCAATTACAACATTCTACTAGTTCTAATGAGTCATAGCTGGCATGTGTTCATCACAAAAGAAATCCATAAAATAATATATAACAAGTAAATGCCATAAAATTTCCATATTCATAAACAACAATGGAATACTTATCTTTCAGATAATTAATCACCAACTTGACACAAGCGAAGAACATTCCACCCAACCATAGGCTCTTTCTAACACATATGCTCCCTGTAAAAAAGATCACCCTCGAGCTAGGGCTATGAATCTACAAGGGTGGATTCCTACTAGTTGACACTAATTTTTCTCTATCAATCCAATTTCTAGAATTCTCAAGACATTTTCTACCTACAACAATCTCAATCAACCAACCCTCTTTCCCCTCGACCTACACAACACCAAGAATGAGATCCTCTTCTTTCCTAAAGATTCCCTCAAGCTATCCCACTTCCCTCACATGCTTCAACATAGGCTAGCTAGTAAATCTATATTGTTGGGAACCAAGGAATTTAAGCTTTAATTAAGTTCATTTTATCTCAATAAACATCCATAAACTCATAAATAAAAGATACCGTGGATAGCAAGGTTTCTTACAGGATGAATCAAGCAACAAGGAGATTACATTGATAACAAAATTCTCGAGGAATTCCTAAGGAGACCTACATTATTACCAAAATTTGAAAGAAAACCATTTCTATCCTACACAACAATTCTTCCAATGTGGTTATGTATGTACAAATAGTTTTCTTTTTCTTCTGTCAGATTACCATTAAAAATTATGATTTTACGAAAAATAATCTGTTACAATCACCGTAGAAATCGTCGTCCGAATACCATAAATAAACAAGTGTAAATTAATTTTTATTACAAGTAACAACTTTAACAGGCGTACCTTTACCGACGATGATGAGGCGAAGAGGTTCTCCTGCTTGTTCGCTCCATCCAAATCCCACTTGCCGACTGATGAGACCTCACCGGTACCTCCCAACCAATGCTAGGGGTACTCTTCTTCTGCCTGAGCCCCCCGAGCCGCAAAGGCGCCACACACACGATACCAAAGAATGCTAGCACCCAACTTGCCTCGCAAGGTCGAACTACCACTCGTTACCCGAGCTGGGTATCCCAACTCCCACAAGAGAAAGTTCAGTCAAGATGAAATTTTGGCAGCATAACGTTACACAAGCCAGATGTGATCCATACTCCTCCTCCGCCATCCTTTTTATAGAGTTTCTTAGTCATTAGTTTCTGAATCCCTCATTAGATTCCTTTTTCATTTATTTAATTAGGAAAAACCTCCCTCATACACATGTCGCCCGATCCCCTAGTTGCACCAGAAAATCAATTTATTAATTAATTAAATTTTCCTATTTCCCTCACCCACCTAAAAACGCTCCTCGGTGTCCCATTATTCCCTTACAATTCTTTAATGACTTACGCCTTACTTAATTCCTAGTTGAGTTTATAAATAGAAAGTTCCAAAGGCTAGATTCCTTACTAAGTTAGACATTCCCCTTTTTCCTTAAGTTTCCCCTTTTCTTTAAGTTCCCACCCTTTTTCTTTTAACTAAAAATCAGATTTAGCAAGTGTAGAAAAACAACCACTTATCCTTTTAATAAATTTAATCCTCCATTATAATTTTTACTTTAATAATTGAAGTTTGAATTTCTTTACCCCTTCTTGTTAAATGTCTAATTTTTTTTTTCCAGAGGTTCTACTTAGACCTAGTTTTTAAATTCACTAGGATTGGCGACAGTTCTTAAGGGAAAATTTGTTATTAAACTTACTCATCACATCATTCATTTTAAGACTGACCAGGTCCTAAGGAGGCATAGTTTTCCAAGCACTAGGTTTG
This sequence comes from Picea engelmannii, assembly GCA_009831015.1. Taxonomy (NCBI): domain Eukaryota; kingdom Viridiplantae; phylum Streptophyta; class Pinopsida; order Pinales; family Pinaceae; genus Picea; species Picea engelmannii. Next base: position 55,241 of record ML838396.1, on the reverse strand, counting down.
TTCACTTACTAGATAAAATCGCGACGTGCCCTTCAATATGCACTACGTGCTCTTAGGGTGCCACTCGTCTCTTTTTGTTTTGTTTGCGAGACGTGCCCTTCAAGACGCACTACATGCTCCAAGGGTGCCACTCACCTCTTGAATGAATTAAGTAGATGTCAAACCCCGAGAGTCAATACTACGTCAGGTGATCTTGTGGGAGACTAAGGTCCTCTAAGGAATAAGGACCATGCCTTATTGTGCACCCTTTAGAATCATTGTGAGCGACTGTCACAGTTTTCCCTCATGACATCGTGGGTCTTCACGAACTAGGTAATCGTTAACCTACAGTTCGAGCCACGACGAGAGTGCTAGTAGGACGTGGCAAGGTTGCTGCCACACCTCTCCCTCAATGTCTCTTGTTGTTGTGTGTGACCCCTTTAATCCAAATGTGAGTCTGGTCGGGAAGTTATCGTCAACCTGCATGCATCAATGAATCATGCCAGTAATAAAAATCAACATCATAATATCTAATCATATGTACATATGTCACATCAACAACATTCAAACCTTAACAATCCACTCCCTGACTCAATCTGGAGTCCAAGGGGTTTCATCGATGTCTCGACATCCTCAACATCCAGAGTCCTACACACTCAGGATAACCTAGTCAATAACACCTGTCTATGTAAATACAACAAAATAACGTATCATGAAATCCACAATATCTCATAATCATAATCAAAACAACCAATAGTATAATGACCCGGATCACTTGCACACAAGTGTCCTCAAAGAATAAGTTCGCTCAGTGTGCGCAAGAGCGAGATGTTACATACACCCCCTCTTGTTTTAAAATTCGTCCTGAAGTTTCATAGTATGTAAGTTCCGAAATAAAGTGTATCAAAATATCATAGGTCTAGCTACCAAACAAAAATGGAAACCGGTGATGCATATCATATGCGTACTCCCAAGTCGCCGAGTGTGGACTATAGTTGTACCTTGACCTGATTTACTGTTTGATTCCATAGCTTTCAAATGCGATGGTCCATGATGCGGATTGGCTTCATCCTGAGCGCACCCTTGTCCGATACTTGCAAGGAACTCATGTCAATAACATGTGTAGGATCACTAACATAATGTCTCAAAATAGATACGTGAAAAACATCGTGCATACACCTCAAAGAATCAGGTAAGGCTAGTCGATAGGCCATGGGCCCCTTTCTTTCCACAATATTGAAGGGTCCCATGAACCTAGGAGAGAGTTTATCACCCTTTCTAAACTTGATCGAACTCTTATGTGGTTTCACCCGCAAGAAGACTCGATTGCCAACTTCATAACTACGATCAAAATGACGCGCATCGACATAACTCTTCTGCCAATTCTCCGCTTCCTTTATCCTTTGTCTTATGATTTTCATTTGGTCTTCCATTTCTTGGATCACTTCAGGTCCCACCAAGATCCTATCCTCAAGCCAATCCCAACTCAAAGGCGTCTGACACGCTCACCCGTAAAGGAACTTGAAAGGTGCCATCTTAATGGTGCTTTGATAACTATTGTTATATGCAAATTCTACCAGTGGCAAGAATTCTTCCCAACACTTCTGTTGGTCCATCACGTACATACACAACATATCCTCCAATATTTGGTTTGTTCGCTCAGTCTTCCCATCTTTTTCCGGGTGATACGAAGTACTAAAGTTAAGTTGGGTTCCCAAGGCCTCTTGGAAACTAGTCCAAAATCGTCCTGTAAACACTAATCTTCTATCGGATATAATCCTCTTAGGCATGCCATGCAACCTCATAATCTCACTGATGAAAACTCTAGCTATGTCAGGTGCCTGATATGTCATACACACAAGAATAAAATGAGCACTCTTCGTCAGAGTGTCGACTACCACAAAAATCGAGTCATGTCTCCTTGCCATCAGTGACAGTCCAACAATGAAATCCATTGAAATGACCTCCCATTTCGATTCCAAAATAGCGTGTGGCTATAGTAATCCCGCCGAATGTCTATGTTGAACCTTCACCTGCTGACATTATAGACATATTTCCACGTAGTTGACTATGTCTGCCTTCATTCATTTCCAGAAGAATAAGGGTTTAAGGTATGCCCTCATCTTCATGACTCCAGGATGAGCCATGTACACTGCTCTATGATCCTCGTTTAGGATCAAACTCCTCAACTTGTCATTGGGTGGTACATAAATTTGAATTTTAAATCTCAATAATCCGTCGTTGTCCACATTAAATCCCTCAAATTTTGGTACCATCATTGTGTTTTGTCTGATAAAATCCTTGACCTCTTTGTACCATTCATTGTTGCACTGTAAATTTAGGATATTTTCAGATAGATTGGTTTGAAGAGGCATCACCCAAAAGATGCGTTGTCTCTGACTCAATGCATCCACCACTCTGTTCATTGTTCCTTTTATGTAAGTAATCTCGAAATCGTACTCGCTAAGCAATTTTGACCAACGCCGTTGTCATGCGTTCAAGTCGCTTTGCGTAAATATGTGTTGTAGTCCACAGTGGTCCATTTTTAGTTTGAATTTCCATCCAATAAGGTAGTGTCTCCAAAATCTCAAGGCATAAACAATGGATAACAACTCCAAATCGTGCGTTGCATATTTCTCCTCATGCCTTCTCAACTTTCTTGAGATGTAAGCGATCACGTGACCGTCTTGCATCAAGACTTTGCCTAAGCCTTCCTTGGATGCGTCAGTGCATACCAAGAAGTTTGCATCCATATCAGGGACCTTTAGTATTGGTGTTGTCGTCAACAACTCCTTGAGCCTTTGAAAAGCCTCCACACATTTCTCGGTCCAAACAAACTTCTTGTTCTTCTTCTGCAATTCCGTGATCAGATTTTCTATCTTCGAAAAACCCTCGATGAATCGTCGATAGTATCCCACTAAACCCATGAAGCTACACACTTTGGGGAGATTCGTCGATGCAGGCCATTCCATAATAGCCTCGACCTTTGCTAGATCCACAACGATACCTTTGTCGGAGATGACATGCCCTAAGTAGTGAATCTTTGATTGATAAAAAGAGCATTTAGACAATTTCCCATAGAATTTTTTCTCTTGTAGACATTGTAGTACCCTTCATGCTCTTCCATCATCCGAGATTAAATCAAAATATCATCAATGAATACTTGGATGAAATTGTCCAAGTATTTGCAGAAAACCCCATTCATCAAACTCATAAATACCCCTGGGGCATTGGTCAATCCAAACGGTAAAACAATAAACTCATAATGTCCAAACCTCGCCTTAAAGGAGGTCTTAGGGATGTCATCCTCGTTGATCCATAAATGGTGATACCCTAATCTCAATTCGATCTTTGAAAACACCATCGTACCCTTCATCTGATCAAACAGATCATCAATCCTTGGCAACATATACTAATTCTTGATCATTGCCTTGTTCAATTGACTATAGTCAATGAAGAGTCTCCACGATCGATCCTTTTTCCGTATGAAGATAACAGGTGCACCCCATGGTGACACACTTGGATGTGTAAGTCTTAGGTCGAGCAACTCCTTTAGTTGCATTTTCAACTCCTGTAACTTCAGGGTCGACATCCGATAAGGCGTTCTTACTATCGGTTCAGTCCCAAGTTTTAGGTCTATGGTAAATTCCAATTCCCTCTCAGGAAACATCCCATGTAACTCCTCAGGAAAGACATCTATAAACTCAGGCACCACCGTAAGGTTTTCTAGACCTTCCGCTACTCCCTTCTCATTTAACAAAAGGATCACATAAAGCTTACATCCCTTGCACATACTCTTCTATAGCTGCAAGGAAGAGATGAACCTCAGGGAAACTCCTTGGTTCCAACCTACAATCACATGTCTCTATCCCTCATCATTGACTAAGCTCAACCATTTTGTCTTACAATTGATTATCGCCTCATACGATTCCAACCAGTCCATACCGATCACGACGTCATAAGATCCTAAGATTGTGATGTACAGGTTTTCCCTGGCGAGAAACTCTCCCAGGTTAAGGCTATAGCCCGTAACCTTCCCTCCAATATTTTGTTTGTCTCCCAAAGCCATTTATACAAAGCTAAACTCATCCTGTTCGACTGCCTTTACCTTAATTGTTTTTAGCATTGCACCATAAATAAAACTCTCTGTAGCACCTAGATCTATCAAAATGCTAAGGGTCTGGTGAGCGATGATACTTGAAGTCTTCAGCATGGTAGAATGGTGCTCTGCTTGACGGTTATTCACCGCTACATGAATCTGATGGGCCTTGCCTAAATCTCCCATGGTAGTGGGTCTGGATGATCCAGACACTCTGGTCCTCTCCACTGGGCAGTCACATTGGTAATTTGGCTCTCTGCATGTCCAACACCCTTTCTTTGGTCCAATACTCCTGGTACCCGAAGCAGAAGCTGACGACCCATTGGCCTAGAACCTTGGTCTTTTCTGTTGAACCAGCCTAAACTGCTGCTGCTGTGATCGACGCTGCTACTGGTGCTGTGGTCCTCGGTAAGGAGTCCTCTACTGAGGCACTAGTCGCCGAGGTGTAGTGAAAGTGGATCCTCTCTAGAAGCCACAATATATTGGTGAATGTCTAGCTGGTATCTGATGTTGCTTCGCACTAGATGACGCCTGCCCCACTGGTCTTGCTGGAGTCCTGCTCACACCCCCGCTGATAAGATCCTCCTCTTTTATGAGGGCCTTCTGGACAACATCATTCAAGGTTTGAGGAATTAGAATCCTAAGCTTTGCATGAATGTTGACATTAAGGCCAAAGAAAATCTTGTTGACCTTAAGTTTCTCGGTATTCAGGTGGGGAGCATACCGAAGAAGCTCCATGAAATGGGCGTCGTACTCGAGCACCGTACGACCACCCTGTCACAAGGCGTTGAACTCGTTGAGCTATCACTCAATGAATTCCTCATATAGATACCTCTCTCGGAACCGTTCCTCAAGAATTTCCCATGACACGTCTTCGACGACCATGTTCAATTGCGGCAGGAGCGTCTTCCACCATAGAAGAGCACTCCCCTTCAGTTGAAAGACCTCCATGTGGACCTTATGTTGGAGGTATAATCACGAAGTGAAAAGAACATCACCATATTCTCCAACCATGCCTCGGAGGCTACGCCATCTGGGGCACCAAAGAACTCGAGAAATTTGACCTTCTTGAGTTTGCGGTGAATGATACCAGTACTGACTGGAGTGCACGGTGGACCCTCAGGGGGTGTCGGTTCCCTGGCCTCATTACTATCCAAATGACTGATCAGTGCCTCAGACATCTTCTGAAAGGACCTCATCAACCCAACCACATCACCCAAAGCTACCTATTCCTACCCAACAACCTGTTCGTCTCCCTGGGGGTTAGACTCCTCAGGTGTGGATGTTACTGGGGGCTTCATGCCTCCTCCCCTAACACCCCGTCATCTTCCTCCACGAAGTCCTATAACCATTATTACCTGCATGAATGAAATTCAACTTAATTAGAAACATTATAATCAATTATCAAATCAACAGAATCCATAGTGATCCCAAGTCGCGGGTTGAATCGACTCTGATACCATATGTAAAGACCCCCGTCGTTATGACTACATGCGACGCAAAACAAGTGAATTTTTTTTTTCTTAAGCATGAAAGTAACAATGACAACAATTCATCAACACAACTTGATGATGAACACAACACACACAAATTGGGCAACAGACAACAACAACCCAACATACTAGCACATCATGCAACTGAACGAAACATGCAATAATCAATTAGACAAAATAAAAACGACTACCCGCCCGTCCTACCCTGCAAGGTTAGGACCTCCATGACACATAAGAAACGCTCAAGCCCAGGTTCCCATCAATTTTGAACATTTAAGGTCTCAATACTGGGGACTTTTCTGAGGAACAAGGAGGTGTCTACATCTCGCCCGACACAAGCAAGACAACACCTACTAAGTTAAAAGACAACATCAATTCAACCCAACGCAATAGTATCAACCGACACATGTAACACGAACCTTCAATGCGAGTGAGAATTAGCAATCAATGAATCGACATTTAGCATGACACACAATTACATAAACAACAACTAATCATTAGTGGCCTTTCACCGTGCACAACCAGATAAAACTAAACAATCAAACAATACTTCAATCAACCTTAAATTTCAGGTGCACAAGGAAGCTGACATACATAATCTATCCAACAATAACAAACTTGAGTCGCATTTCTATTTAAATTTGCAGGCGCATTATTTAATCAATCAATCATTAAAATGAAAACCGAGGCCTGGGAAGTGATATACCTTTCGGGTCCCTTTATTTAATCATGCAAACATGAGGCAAGTAAACAATAACTACGATTATACACTTGACAGATTCCATAAATAAATGACTAATAAAACTACATCTTGTAAAACATCCATCTATCTTCTGAAACCACGAGTTTACCCTCCATTAAAACTTTTCCATTATACGCCATTAATTTCCTACATCAAGTTAATCCTTAGTTTAATCGCTAACACAAAACAATTTAACACAATTAAATCACTAACATAACAATTAAACATTAAGATCACTAATGATAACAAGTAAATATTATTAGATCACTACCATAAACAAATAAACCTTATTAAGCAGATAACCATTCCTCCATTCATGCCGTCGTTAGCTTAGCATGCTGTTCATCAATTACAACCATTATTAATTAATTAACACAGTCCTCCAATTAGAAAGTTTACGGGGCTATGGAATTTCCATCGATAGTAAAATAACTTACATCCCCAAATTGTGCAATATATACCTAAATTTTATCAACCCAGGATTTAAACACAGTTAGATACAAAGTAATTAATTATAAAAACGCACATAATTCAAGGCACCGTTTAATAACCTTAAATGAATGCCATCTGCTATTGCCAATAGGTTAGACAAGCGAAGGCTGTGATTCCAAGATTACTTAGACAGAAGGTAAATATATCTCTGTGGTAAAAAGCCAAGGATCTCGATGTAATTATTAAAATCTCCGTGAAAAGAATAAAATATTTGTGTAAAAAGGAAAGGGATATTAAAAATCTCCACACTTTAAAAACAAGAAACTCTGAGAATTTAATTTCCCAAGAGAATCATATTCTAGAATCATATTCTATTGAATCCAGACTTCCTAGGGTAAGATTTGGAGCACTACAACAAATAGAAATTTGATTTCAAAACAGACTCCAAAGGAACAATTCCTTTTAATCAAAGAACATCTTAAACCACTAACCACCAAGATCTACTGATTTTAGGGTTTATCGTATAAATCTGCAGGTAGGCGCATCATCCTTTATTATTACCACTGAAGGGAGAACGAAACATTTCTTCCAATTATTTGGTAATTACTTGGGATTTTCGGAAGCAACCACACCAGAAACTTGGACAAGCTATGAAAGACTCTGGGTCTATTAATGCGGTAGAAATTTAAAACTCGGTACTACACCATGTCCGTTACTTTTTAACACGTCTACAGTGCCTACCATGCCATTCTTAGTTACATAGGGTCATATCACAGATCTTGTGCTGCCATACAGTTTTCCCATGCAATTTTAGAAAGAAACACAATGATCGCGCCGTAATAAGAAGCACAATAATACAAACAATCATCAAAAAGTAATAAACAATGCAGTAATAACAACATAGTCATCACGCAGTAAATACAAAAAATACAGTAATGAAACACATGCAAGTCACATAGGAGATTAAACGTTTAGTGAACTGAAGAGACATCCCCAAAATCATTATGTGGAAGTATGAGTTTACAGAGAATGAATCACAATAATTGTAGAGGCTAAGGAGGGAATAAGCACCCATGAGAGAATTCCTTGTTGGGTAGAGAAATGATCCTACACTTATTATCCATGCACATGAAAGCAGGGTATGAGCATGAACGGTCCCAATTTGGAATCCTTGTTCCGTAGTGTTCCACAACCCGATCATGTACTCAAGGAGGAGAACTTCCTTCTTCATCTTATTCATCTCAAAGAACTTGAGGAGACCGGAATTCCTCAATGCGGCCCTTGATCGGGGGCTTTGCAAAGCAGCCACATCATTGAGCTCATGCTGATGCTCCCTCCACTCGATCATGTATTTTTCCAAATATAAGTAATGGAAAAATCCGATCATGAACGGTCCTTAAAACCATGATTCAACATATGGTAGGGGAAAACAAGACATCTTGGCATATACAAATTTTCTCCTCTCTTTGGGATTACCATACCCTAGTGAAAACTGCTACTGGATTCACTCCTTTCCAGTTAGTATATGGCATAGAAGTTGTTTTACCAATCGACTGTGAAATTCCCTCATTGAATCTCAAAGTAGAACTCCCACCTCACTTCTGCTGAAGAAGAATGCTTCTTACACCCGACCAGGTTGGATGAAACACGTTGTGATTTCGCTCTCGTTAACGAGACATATCAGAAGTGGATCAAGAGTCAATATGAAAAATTCGTCCACCCTCATACTTTTGCAGAAGGAGACCTAGTCCTCGTTTATGACTAGGCTCATGATAAGTTAGGGACAGGCAAGTTAGAACCTCTGTGGCATGGTCCTTACATCATGAAATGTGTTTTACATAGAGGTGCCTACGAGCTAGTTGACTATGACGGAATATCCCTGGGTGAACCCAGAAACAAGCTTTACCTTAAGAAGTACTATGCATAGAACATCTAGCATGCATGATTTGTACACTATTGTATTTCAGTTTTGGTGTGTCTTTTTCTCTTGCGTGAACGAGTTTTGCCTTAGCCGCTTATACTTTGTCTTGTGTTTGCGTGCGTAGATGCCATCTTCCTTTCCTATCTTTGTCGGGTTTGTGGATGGCGCTAGTTGACACACCTAGAAGATTGCTTCTGCAGCTTGGGTCATTTACCACTATGATGAGTTGGTGAGTTCAAGAGGTATTTTCTTAGGATCGACAACTAACAACATGACAAAATATCATGCTGTCATCGGACTTTTAACTGAAGCCTCTTCCCTAGGTATTTCTCATATGATCATCAACCTAGAATCTCAACTCATGGTTTGTCAACTTAATCAAATCTATGCCATTCACAATCCTATCCTATTGTGTCTCCACCTACGAGTTCGTCATCTTGAAATATTTTTTGATTTTATCGAATACAAACACATACCAAGAGGACTCAATACAACTTCGAATTCATTAGCCAATTATATCATGGATCAGTATCTCGCACATAGATGATGTTTCATAAAGAAAACAAATCATATAAAATACATCACATGTCAATTAAATGCATCACATAAAAAACATTATTATTTTCAAACATCATTTGACACTACAAAACTAGGATATGTATATATATGCGGCGTGATAGAAAATGTTCGATTACATCAAAAAAGGTACATAGAAGGGAAAATTTTTGGGTCCTCATGCCCATAACATCGTCATACAGACTATACAAATCATCAAGAAGATTATAATCCTCCTGCATCACATTGTGCTATGAGTAGCACACTACTGTGCATGCTACTCGTCTTAGTAGGGAGTTTAGGCCCTCAGGGACTCCCACTGTATGTATCTATAGATGCAAAGGAACATCCCTCCTCGTAAGAGGAGGGACACCCATCATGAGATGTCAGAGGTTTCTCTCAACCTCCCGGAGATCCTCTGCCGCTACTTCATGATCTATTGCTATCTGAGCATCTCCATGACGCGTCAGTACCGGTATCTCTGTCGGATGTGTTTCTCCCTTGTCTGCACGATGAAACGATATGTCTGTTAAAAACTCTTCTAGGTACCCAAAAAAATAATATAAACTTTAAAATAAAAAAAACACTTGACAAAATTGTTTTGGTTTCTCACCTGACACGTCCCAATCCATTCCATATGGAATAACTAGGTCCATGCTACTCTGAAAATCCACTTCAGCGTATGGGAAGTCCTCTGTGATGATCAATTGGCATCTTAGCCAAGAAAATAAGTCACCTATAAATCTGAACTCTGACTCTGTCCCCAGCCTCGGAGACAGACTCGTCCAACGCTCCATATGTGGTTCACCCACTGGTCGTACTGCTAGTGAAATCTGTGGTTGCATATAAGGAATACACTCTAAGAAGAACGAAACCAAAAACAAACCATATCCAAACTGCTTCTGCTGCCCCATCCTACATCTCAAAATATTCTCCTTCACATTTTGAAGGAATCCCGCGCTCCAGTTAAATAGAGTTGGTTCCATACATTGTAAAGCATAAGCCACCTGCGATATCGAAACCAAGTGTGAGATGGTACTACCCACTAAACTCATGATGGCGAATATAATAGATTGAAGAGGTAGGTCCCTAACATATTTTATCACAATCCTACCTCCCACCAATATCGATCCTGGAATACAATGACTCACCAGATATTCTTCTATAGGCACTGGAAGTGCCCTCTGTCCAGATAAGATAACATGATCCCCTCTCTTTGAGAGGATGGTCAGGAAATAAACATCCTCTAACTTAATGGCAAGCAACTATGTCCCAATTTGAATCCTTATTCCGCAGTGTTCCACAACTCGATCATGTACTCAAGGAGGATAACTTCCTCCTTCATCTTCTGCATATTAAAGAACTTGAGGAGACCACAATTCCTCAATGCGACCGTTGATTGGGGGCTTTTCAAAGAAGCCACATCATTGAGATCATGCTCACGCTCCCTCCACTTGGCAGGGTGGGTATTTTTTGATGGCCTCAATACAATCTTTGAAGATGGGGGGCCAAAAGTAACCATCACGTAAAATTTTCTGAGCTGTAGTCATCCTAGAAAGGTGACTGCCACATGCTCCAAGGTGACAGTCATTAAGGATGCATTCAACCTCTTCATGAGTCAAACATCATCATAGGATAGTGTCAATGCCACAACGATACAAAGTGTCGTCGATGATAAGGTAGCAACCATAATGGTGACAAATACGACAATGTTAATCACAAGAGATATCGGGCTGAAAACGTTGGGTCTGGAGATAAAGAAGGATGTCTCCATACCAAGGATCATAAGTGATAATGAGGAATACAGATTCTTTTATCACTCCAGGAAACTCTCCTAGGTTGTATCTCAGAGATGCTTGGTAACTTAACTAATATTTCAATGTTTCACTCAATGGATCAAGTCAAATGACTAAATCAGACCTCACTCACTCAAGACATGCATGAA
>ML838396.1:0-21087 GCA_009831015.1 Picea engelmannii | reverse complement strand
TTGAAACCTCACATGAGGGATTTCATCCCCAAAAGGAGCCAGATGTTATCTCCTCAAATAACACAGTCAAATTTGTTTATTTTAGGTGATAGGAAGTCATTGAAAAATACATTTCTAAATTTTTTAAGGTTCATTTTTAAGAGCCTTAGGTTTGTAATAAAGTTTGAAAAACATTGGATTTGATTTTTATTTCAAAAAAGTCAAAACTCAGGTTTTGGTGGCTAAGCACCTTCCCAAAAGGGCTTCTAAGCCACCGAAATCCATAGCTTTTGGCAGCTTAAACTCAAAATTCAAGGCCATTTTAGCCACCGAAAGTACAAAAAAGTTTGTTTTTACTACGTTGCATCATCATTTTCAAATGATGATTCTGAGCGACTGGAGAATCATTTTGAGAAACGAGCGAAGGTTTTGTTTCTAACATGTCAAAGAACAATAAACTCTCTCATTTTTCCAATAGGTGTCATATATTGGGAGAATCGAATTCATCTCTGAGCCCTAATTTTCAGATCTCAGAATTTCCTTGTTTGACACATGTTTTTGAAAGGCAGATCTCAGGAAAATGAAAATGAAACTCAAATAACTAAGAGAGGTTTTTTTCTCAAAACAAACCAATCTACAAAATCCTCTTCTAGTTTGTACACAACGGTTTTTTTTGGAGAGATATGGGTCAATATTTGAGCAGCATATTTCCAGAAATTTATGTCTTTTCCAGCCACCTCACAAATTCAAATTTGAGATAGGAGAAGAGGTTATCAGATCCATCTTTTGAGGATCTGAAACTACTTGTAAAGGCTATAAAGCCTATCAGTTTTATAGACTAAGGTTTCAATTGTAGGGACTCTTAGACACACTTGTACTCAAGCTTCTCATGTTCTTGTCAAATTAATACAAGCTCTTTTGCAATTACATGTTCAGATCTACATTTTCCTTTATGTTCTATACTTGTGCTTGGATGTTTAATTCATGTTTATTCTATTTATCTAATACCAGATAGCTTTCATCCTATCTCTGTGTTGATAAGTTTAATTGCAAGTATCATTTCCTTGTTATGATTAGCCATTCATATGTGAGTGCTTTATATATGAATCTGCCAGCATAGTGAGAATTCTCCATTTATTCACCTATATTACAAACCCTTTGAATAGTGAAAGTTAGAAGCCTTGTCTATTTGGTTGAGTTCATGCATGTCTTGAGTGAGTGAGGTCTGATTTAGTCATTTGACTTGATCCATTGAGTGAAACATTGAAATATTAGTTAAGTTACCAAGCATCTCTGAGATACAACCTAGGAGAGTTTCCTGGAGTGATAAAAGAATCTGTATTCCTCATTATCACTTATGATCCTTGGTATGGAGACATCCTTCTTTATCTCCAGACCCAATGTTTTCAGCCCGATATCTCTTGTGATTAACATTGTCGTATTTGTCACCATTATGGTTGCTACCTTATCATCGACGACACTTTGTATCATTGTGGCATTGACACTATCCTACGATGATGTTTAACTCATAAAGAGGTTGAATGCATCCTTAATGACTGTCACCTTGGAGCATGTGGCAGTCACCTTTCTAGGATGACTACAGCTCAAAAAATTTTACGTGATGGTTACTTTTGGCCCCCCATCTTCAAAGATTGTATTGAGGCCATCAAAAAATACCCACCCTGCCAAGTGGAGGGAGCGTGAGCATGATCTCAATGATGTGGCTTCTTTGAAAAGCCCCCAATCAACGGTCGCATTGAGGAATTGTGGTCTCCTCAAGTTCTTTAATATGCAGAAGATGAAGGAGGAAGTTATCCTCCTTGAGTACATGATCGAGTTGTGGAACACTGCGGAATAAGGATTCAAATTGGGACATAGTTGCTTGCCATTAAGTTAGAGGATGTTTATTTCCTGACCATCCTCTCAAAGAGAGGGGATCATGTTATCTTATCTGGACAGAGGGCACTTCCAGTGCCTATAGAAGAATATCTGGTGAGTCATTGTATTCCAGGATCGATATTGGTGGGAGGTAGGATTGTGATAAAATATGTTAGGGACCTACCTCTTCAATCTATTATATTCGCCATCATGAGTTTAGTGGGTAGTACCATCTCACACTTGGTTTCGATATCGCAGGTGGCTTATGCTTTACAATGTATGGAACCAACTCTATTTAACTGGAGCGCGGGATTCCTTCAAAATGTGAAGGAGAATATTTTGAGATGTAGGATGGGGCAGCAGAAGCAGTTTGGATATGGTTTGTTTTTGGTTTCGTTCTTCTTAGAGTGTATTCCTTATATGCAACCACAGATTTCACTAGCAGTACGACCAGTGGGTGAACCACATATGGAGCGTTGGACGAGTCTGTCTCCGAGGCTGGGGACAGAGTCAGAGTTCAGATTTATAGGTGACTTATTTTCTTGGCTAAGATGCCAATTGATCATCACAGAGGACTTCCCATACGCTGAAGTGGATTTTCAGAGTAGCATGGACCTAGTTATTCCATATGGAATGGATTGGGACGTGTCAGGTGAGAAACCAAAACAATTTTGTCAAGTGTTTTTTTTATTTTAAAGTTTATATTATTTTTTTGGGTACCTAGAAGAGTTTTTAACAGACATATCGTTTCATCGTGCAGACAAGGGAGAAACACATCCGACAGAGATACCGGTACTGACGCGTCATGGAGATGCTCAGATAGCAATAGATCATGAAGTAGCGGCAGAGGATCTCCGGGAGGTTGAGAGAAACCTCTGACATCTCATGATGGGTGTCCCTCCTCTTACGAGGAGGGATGTTCCTTTGCATCTATAGATACATACAGTGGGAGTCCCTGAGGGCCTAAACTCCCTACTAAGACGAGTAGCATGCACAGTAGTGTGCTACTCATAGCACAATGTGATGCAGGAGGATTATAATCTTCTTGATGATTTGTATAGTCTGTATGACGATGTTATGGGCATGAGGACCCAAAAATTTTCCCTTCTATGTACCTTTTTTGATGTAATCGAACATTTTCTATCACGCCGCATATATATACATATCCTAGTTTTGTAGTGTCAAATGATGTTTGAAAATAATAATGTTTTTTATGTGATGCATTTAATTGACATGTGATGTATTTTATATGATTTGTTTTCTTTATGAAACATCATCTATGTGCGAGATACTGATCCATGATATAATTGGCTAATGAATTCGAAGTTGTATTGAGTCCTCTTGGTATGTGTTTGTATTCGATAAAATCAAAAAATATTTCAAGATGACGAACTCGTAGGTGGAGACACAATAGGATAGGATTGTGAATGGCATAGATTTGATTAAGTTGACAAACCATGAGTTGAGATTCTAGGTTGATGATCATATGAGAAATACCTAGGGAAGAGGCTTCAGTTAAAAGTCCGATGACAGCATGATATTTTGTCATGTTGTTAGTTGTCGATCCTAAGAAAATACCTCTTGAACTCACCAACTCATCATAGTGGTAAATGACCCAAGCTGCAGAAGCAATCTTCTAGGTGTGTCAACTAGCGCCATCCACAAACCCGACAAAGATAGGAAAGGAAGATGGCATCTACGCACGCAAACACAAGACAAAGTATAAGCGGCTAAGGCAAAACTCGTTCACGCAAGAGAAAAAGACACACCAAAACTGAAATACAATAGTGTACAAATCATGCATGCTAGATGTTCTATGCATAGTACTTCTTAAGGTAAAGCTTGTTTCTGGGTTCACCCAGGGATATTCCGTCATAGTCAACTAGCTCGTAGGCACCTCTATGTAAAACACATTTCATGATGTAAGGACCATGCCACAGAGGTTCTAACTTGCCTGTCCCTAACTTATCATGAGCCTAGTCATAAACGAGGACTAGGTCTCCTTCTGCAAAAGTATGAGGGTGGACGAATTTTTCATATTGACTCTTGATCCACTTCTGATATGTCTCGTTAACGAGAGCGAAATCACAACGTGTTTCATCCAACCTGGTCGGGTGTAAGAAGCATTCTTCTTCAGCAGAAGTGAGGTGGGAGTTCTACTTTGAGATTCAATGAGGGAATTTCACAGTCGATTGGTAAAACAACTTCTATGCCATATACTAACTGGAAAGGAGTGAATCCAGTAGCAGTTTTCACTAGGGTATGGTAATCCCAAAGAGAGGAGAAAATTTGTATATGCCAAGATGTCTTGTTTTCCCCTACCATATGTTGAATCATGGTTTTAAGGACCGTTCATGATCGGATTTTTCCATTACTTATATTTGGAAAAATACATGATCGAGTGGAGGGAGCATCAGCATGAGCTCAATGATGTGGCTGCTTTGCAAAGCCCCCGATCAAGGGCCGCATTGAGGAATTCCGGTCTCCTCAAGTTCTTTGAGATGAATAAGATGAAGAAGGAAGTTCTCCTCCTTGAGTACATGATCGGGTTGTGGAACACTACGGAACAAGGATTCCAAATTGGGACCGTTCATGCTCATACCCTGCTTTCATGTGCATGGATAATAAGTGTAGGATCATTTCTCTACCCAACAAGGAATTCTCTCATGGGTGCTTATTCCCTCCTTAGCCTCTACAATTATTGTGATTCATTCTCTGTAAACTCATACTTCCACATAATGATTTTGGGGATGTCTCTTCAGTTCACTAAACGTTTAATCTCCTATGTGACTTGCATGTGTTTCATTACTGTATTTTTTGTATTTACTGCGTGATGACTATGTTGTTATTACTGCATTGTTTATTACTTTTTGATGATTGTTTGTATTATTGTGCTTCTTATTACGGCGCGATCATTGTGTTTCTTTCTAAAATTGCATGGGAAAACTGTATGGCAGCACAAGATCTGTGATATGACCCTATGTAACTAAGAATGGCATGGTAGGCACTGTAGACGTGTTAAAAAGTAACGGACATGGTGTAGTACCGAGTTTTAAATTTCTACCGCATTAATAGACCCAGAGTCTTTCATAGCTTGTCCAAGTTTCTGGTGTGGTTGCTTCCGAAAATCCCAAGTAATTACCAAATAATTGGAAGAAATGTTTCGTTCTCCCTTCAGTGGTAATAATAAAGGATGATGCGCCTACCTGCAGATTTATACGATAAACCCTAAAATCAGTAGATCTTGGTGGTTAGTGGTTTAAGATGTTCTTTGATTAAAAGGAATTGTTCCTTTGGAGTTTGTTTTGAAATCAAATTTCTATTTGTTGTAGTGCTCCAAATCTTACCCTAGGAAGTCTGGATTCAATAGAATATGATTATAGAATATGATTCTCTTGGGAAATTAAATTCTCAGAGTTTCTTGTTTTTAAAGTGTGGAGATTTTTAATATCCCTTTCCTTTTTACACAAATATTTTATTCTTTTCACGGAGATTTTAATAATTACATCGAGATCCTTGGCTTTTTACCACAGAGATATATTTACCTTCTGTCTAAGTAATCTTGGAATCACAGCCTTCGCTTGTCTAACCTATTGGCAATAGCAGATGGCATTCATTTAAGGTTATTAAACGGTGCCTTGAATTATGTGCGTTTTTATAATTAATTACTTTGTATCTAACTGTGTTTAAATCCTGGGTTGATAAAATTTAGGTATATATTGCACAATTTGGGGATGTAAGTTATTTTACTATCGATGGAAATTCCATAGCCCCGTAAACTTTCTAATTGGAGGACTGTGTTAATTAATTAATAATGGTTGTAATCGATGAACAGCATGCTAAGCTAACGATGGCATGAATGGAGGAATGGTTATCTGCTTAATAAGGTTTATTTGTTTATGGTAGTGATCTAATAATATTTACTTGTTATCATTAGTGATCTTAATGTTTAATTGTTATGTTAGTGATTTAATTGTGTTAACTTGTTTTGTGTTAGCGATTAAACTAAGGATTAACTTGATGTAGGAAATTAATGGCGTATAATGGAAAAGTTTTAATGGAGGGTAAACTCGTGGTTTCAGAAGATAGATGGATGTTTTACAAGATGTAGTTTTATTAGTCATTTATTTATGGAATCTGTCAAGTGTATAATCGTAGTTATTGTTTACTTGCCTCATGTTTGCATGATTAAATAAAGGGACCCAGAAGGTATATCACTTCCCATGCCTCGGTTTTCATTTTAATGATTGATTGATTAAATAGTGCGCCTGGAAATTTAAATAGAAATGCGACTCAAGTTTGTTATTGTTGGATAGATTATGTATGTCAGCTTCCTTGTGCACCTGAAATTTAAGGTTGATTGAAGTATTGTTTGACTGTTTAGTTTTATCTGGTTGTGCACGGTGAAAGGCCACTAATGATTAGTTGTTGTTTATGTAATTGTGTGTCATGCTAAATGTCGATTCATTGATTGCTAATTCTCACTCGCATTGAAGGTTCGTGTTACATGTGTCGGTTGATACTATTGCGTTGGGTTGAATTGATGTTGTCTTTTAACTTAGTAGGTGTTGTCTTGCTTGTGTCGGGCGAGATGTAGACACCTCCTTGTTCCTCAGAAAAGTCCCCAGTATTGAGACCTTAAATGTTCAAAATTGATGGGAACCTGGGCTTGAGCGTTTCTTATGTGTCATGGAGGTCCTAACCTTGCAGGGTAGGACGGGCGGGTAGTCGTTTTTATTTTGTCTAATTGATTATTGCATGTTTCGTTCAGTTGCATGATGTGCTAGTATGTTGGGTTGTTGTTGTCTGTTGCCCAATTTGTGTGTGTTGTGTTCATCATCAAGTTGTGTTGATGAATTGTTGTCATTGTTACTTTCATGCTTAAGAAAAAAAAAATTCACTTGTTTTGCGTCGCATGTAGTCATAACGACGGGGGTCTTTACATATGGTATCAGAGTCGATTCAACCCGCGACTTGGGATCACTATGGATTCTGTTGATTTGATAATTGATTATAATGTTTCTAATTAAGTTGAATTTCATTCATGCAGGTAATAATGGTTATAGGACTTCGTGGAGGAAGATGACGGGGTGTTAGGGGAGGAGGCATGAAGCCCCCAGTAACATCCACACCTGAGGAGTCTAACCCCCAGGGAGACGAACAGGTTGTTGGGTAGGAATAGGTAGCTTTGGGTGATGTGGTTGGGTTGATGAGGTCCTTTCAGAAGATGTCTGAGGCACTGATCAGTCATTTGGATAGTAATGAGGCCAGGGAACCGACACCCCCTGAGGGTCCACCGTGCACTCCAGTCAGTACTGGTATCATTCACCGCAAACTCAAGAAGGTCAAATTTCTCGAGTTCTTTGGTGCCCCAGATGGCGTAGCCTCCGAGGCATGGTTGGAGAATATGGTGATGTTCTTTTCACTTCGTGATTATACCTCCAACATAAGGTCCACATGGAGGTCTTTCAACTGAAGGGGAGTGCTCTTCTATGGTGGAAGACGCTCCTGCCGCAATTGAACATGGTCGTCGAAGACGTGTCATGGGAAATTCTTGAGGAACGGTTCCGAGAGAGGTATCTATATGAGGAATTCATTGAGTGATAGCTCAACGAGTTCAACGCCTTGTGACAGGGTGGTCGTACGGTGCTCGAGTACGACGCCCATTTCATGGAGCTTCTTCGGTATGCTCCCCACCTGAATACCGAGAAACTTAAGGTCAACAAGATTTTCTTTGGCCTTAATGTCAACATTCATGCAAAGCTTAGGATTCTAATTCCTCAAACCTTGAATGATGTTGTCCAGAAGGCCCTCATAAAAGAGGAGGATCTTATCAGCGGGGGTGTGAGCAGGACTCCAGCAAGACCAGTGGGGCAGGCGTCATCTAGTGCGAAGCAACATCAGATACCAGCTAGACATTCACCAATATATTGTGGCTTCTAGAGAGGATCCACTTTCACTACACCTCGGCGACTAGTGCCTCAGTAGAGGACTCCTTACCGAGGACCACAGCACCAGTAGCAGCGTCGATCACAGCAGCAGCAGTTTAGGCTGGTTCAACAGAAAAGACCAAGGTTCTAGGCCAATGGGTCGTCAGCTTCTGCTTCGGGTACCAGGAGTATTGGACCAAAGAAAGGGTGTTGGACATGCAGAGAGCCAAATTACCAATGTGACTGCCCAGTGGAGAGGACCAGAGTGTCTGGATCATCCAGACCCACTACCATGGGAGATTTAGGCAAGGCCCATCAGATTCATGTAGCGGTGAATAACCGTCAAGCAGAGCACCATTCTACCATGCTGAAGACTTCAAGTATCAT
Organism: Picea engelmannii; assembly: GCA_009831015.1. Classification (NCBI taxonomy): domain Eukaryota; kingdom Viridiplantae; phylum Streptophyta; class Pinopsida; order Pinales; family Pinaceae; genus Picea; species Picea engelmannii. The sequence goes on along the minus strand of ML838396.1, from coordinate 12,913 downwards.
CGCTCACCAGACCCTTAGCATTTTGATAGATCTAGGTGCTACAGAGAGTTTTATTTATGGTGCAATGCTAAAAACAATTAAGGTAAAGGCAGTCGAACAGGATGAGTTTAGCTTTGTATAAATGGCTTTGGGAGACAAACAAAATATTGGAGGGAAGGTTACGGGCTATAGCCTTAACCTGGGAGAGTTTCTCGCCAGGGAAAACCTGTACATCACAATCTTAGGATCTTATGACGTCGTGATCGGTATGGACTGGTTGGAATCGTATGAGGCGATAATCAATTGTAAGACAAAATGGTTGAGCTTAGTCAATGATGAGGGATAGAGACATGTGATTGTAGGTTGGAACCAAGGAGTTTCCCTGAGGTTCATCTCTTCCTTGCAGCTATAGAAGAGTATGTGCAAGGGATGTAAGCTTTATGTGATCCTTTTGTTAAATGAGAAGGGAGTAGCGGAAGGTCTAGAAAACCTTACGGTGGTGCCTGAGTTTATAGATGTCTTTCCTGAGGAGTTACATGGGATGTTTCCTGAGAGGGAATTGGAATTTACCATAGACCTAAAACTTGGGACTGAACCGATAGTAAGAACGCCTTATCGGATGTCGACCCTGAAGTTACAGGAGTTGAAAATGCAACTAAAGGAGTTGCTCGACCTAAGACTTACACATCCAAGTGTGTCACCATGGGGTGCACCTGTTATCTTCATACGGAAAAAGGATCGATCGTGGAGACTCTTCATTGACTATAGTCAATTGAACAAGGCAATGATCAAGAATTAGTATATGTTGCCAAGGATTGATGATCTGTTTGATCAGATGAAGGGTACGATGGTGTTTTCAAAGATCGAATTGAGATTAGGGTATCACCATTTATGGATCAACGAGGATGACATCCCTAAGACCTCCTTTAAGGCGAGGTTTGGACATTATGAGTTTATTGTTTTACCGTTTGGATTGACCAATGCCCCAGGGGTATTTATGAGTTTGATGAATGGGGTTTTCTGCAAATACTTGGACAATTTCATCCAAGTATTCATTGATGATATTTTGATTTAATCTCGGATGATGGAAGAGCATGAAGGGTACTACAATGTCTACAAGAGAAAAAATTCTATGGGAAATTGTCTAAATGCTCTTTTTATCAATCAAAGATTCACTACTTAGGGCATGTCATCTCCGACAAAGGTATCGTTGTGGATCTAGCAAAGGTCGAGGCTATTATGGAATGGCCTGCATCGACGAATCTCCCCAAAGTGTGTAGCTTCATGGGTTTAGTGGGATACTATCGACGATTCATCGAGGGTTTTTCGAAGATAGAAAATCTGATCACGGAATTGCAGAAGAAGAACAAGAAGTTTGTTTGGACCGAGAAATGTGTGGAGGCTTTTCAAAGGCTCAAGGAGTTGTTGACGACAACACCAATACTAAAGGTCCCTGATATGGATGCAAACTTCTTGGTATGCACTGACGCATCCAAGGAAGGCTTAGGCAAAGTCTTGATGCAAGACGGTCACGTGATCGCTTACATCTCAAGAAAGTTGAGAAGGCATGAGGAGAAATATGCAACGCACGATTTGGAGTTGTTATCCATTGTTTATGCCTTGAGATTTTGGAGACACTACCTTATTGGATGGAAATTCAAACTAAAAATGGACCACTGTGGACTACAACACATATTTACGCAAAGCGACTTGAACGCATGACAACGGCGTTGGTCAAAATTGCTTAGCGAGTACGATTTCGAGATTACTTACATAAAAGGAACAATGAACAGAGTGGTGGATGCATTGAGTCAGAGACAACGCATCTTTTGGGTGATGCCTCTTCAAACCAATCTATCTGAAAATATCCTAAATTTACAGTGCAACAATGAATGGTACAAAGAGGTCAAGGATTTTATCAGACAAAACACAATGATGGTACCAAAATTTGAGGGATTTAATGTGGACAACGACGGATTATTGAGATTTAAAATTCAAATTTATGTACCACCCAATGACAAGTTGAGGAGTTTGATCCTAAACGAGGATCATAGAGCAGTGTACATGGCTCATCCTGGAGTCATGAAGATGAGGGCATACCTTAAACCCTTATTCTTCTGGAAATGAATGAAGGCAGACATAGTCAACTACGTGGAAATATGTCTATAATGTCAGCAGGTGAAGGTTCAACATAGACATTCGGCGGGATTACTATAGCCACACGCTATTTTGGAATCGAAATGGGAGGTCATTTCAATGGATTTCATTGTTGGACTGTCACTGATGGCAAGGAGACATGACTCGATTTTTGTGGTAGTCGACACTCTGACGAAGAGTGCTCATTTTATTCTTGTGTGTATGACATATCAGGCACCTGACATAGCTAGAGTTTTCATCAGTGAGATTATGAGGTTGCATGGCATGCCTAAGAGGATTATATCCGATAGAAGATTAGTGTTTACAGGACGATTTTGGACTAGTTTCCAAGAGGCCTTGGGAACCCAACTTAACTTTAGTACTTCGTATCACCCGGAAAAAGATGGGAAGACTGAGCGAACAAACCAAATATTGGAGGATATGTTGTGTATGTACGTGATGGACCAACAGAAGTGTTGGGAAGAATTCTTGCCACTGGTAGAATTTGCATATAACAATAGTTATCAAAGCACCATTAAGATGGCACCTTTCAAGTTCCTTTACGGGTGAGCGTGTCAGACGCCTTTGAGTTGGGATTGGCTTGAGGATAGGATCTTGGTGGGACCTGAAGTGATCCAAGAAATGGAAGACCAAATGAAAATCATAAGACAAAGGATAAAGGAAGCGGAGAATTGGCAGAAGAGTTATGTCGATGCGCGTCATTTTGATCGTAGTTATGAAGTTGGCAATCGAGTCTTCTTGCGGGTGAAACCACATAAGAGTTCGATCAAGTTTAGAAAGGGTGATAAACTCTCTCCTAGGTTCATGGGACCCTTCAATATTGTGGAAAGAAAGGGGCCCATGGCCTATCGACTAGCCTTACCTGATTCTTTGAGGTGTATGCACGATGTTTTTCACGTATCTATTTTGAGACATTATGTTAGTGATCCTACACATGTTATTGACATGAGTTCCTTGCAAGTATCGGACAAGGGTGCGCTCAGGATGAAGCCAATCCGCATCATGGACCATCGCATTTGAAAGCTATGGAATCAAACAGTAAATCAGGTCAAGGTACAACTATAGTCCACACTCGGCGACTTGGGAGTACGCATATGATATGCATCACCGGTTTCCATTTTTGTTTGGTAGCTAGACCTATGATATTTTGATACACTTTATTTCGGAACTTACATACTATGAAACTTCAGGACGAATTTTAAAACAAGAGGGGGTGTATGTAACATCTCGCTCTTGCGCACACTGAGCGAACTTATTCTTTGAGGACACTTGTGTGCAAGTGATCCGGGTCATTATACTATTGGTTGTTTTGATTATGATTATGAGATATTGTGGATTTCATGATACGTTATTTTGTTGTATTTACATAGACAGGTGTTATTGACTAGGTTATCCTGAGTGTGTAGGACTCTGGATGTTGAGGATGTCGAGACATCGATGAAACCCCTTGGACTCCAGATTGAGTCAGGGAGTGGATTGTTAAGGTTTGAATGTTGTTGATGTGACATATGTACATATGATTAGATATTATGATGTTGATTTTTATTACTGGCATGATTCATTGATGCATGCAGGTTGACGATAACTTCCCGACCAGACTCACATTTGGATTAAAGGGGTCACACACAACAACAAGAGACATTGAGGGAGAGGTGTGGCAGCAACCTTGCCACGTCCTACTAGCACTCTCGTCGTGGCTCGAACTGTAGGTTAACGATTACCTAGTTCGTGAAGACCCACGATGTCATGAGGGAAAACTGTGACAGTCGCTCACAATGATTCTAAAGGGTGCACAATAAGGCATGGTCCTTATTCCTTAGAGGACCTTAGTCTCCCACAAGATCACCTGACGTAGTATTGACTCTCGGGGTTTGACATCTACTTAATTCATTCAAGAGGTGAGTGGCACCCTTGGAGCATGTAGTGCGTCTTGAAGGGCACGTCTCGCAAACAAAACAAAAAGAGACGAGTGGCACCCTAAGAGCACGTAGTGCATATTGAAGGGCACGTCGCGATTTTATCTAGTAAGTGAACAAACCTAGTGCTTGGAAAACTATGCCTCCTTAGGACCTGGTCAGTCTTAAAATGAATGATGTGATGAGTAAGTTTAATAACAAATTTTCCCTTAAGAACTGTCGCCAATCCTAGTGAATTTAAAAACTAGGTCTAAGTAGAACCTCTGGAAAAAAAAAATTAGACATTTAACAAGAAGGGGTAAAGAAATTCAAACTTCAATTATTAAAGTAAAAATTATAATGGAGGATTAAATTTATTAAAAGGATAAGTGGTTGTTTTTCTACACTTGCTAAATCTGATTTTTAGTTAAAAGAAAAAGGGTGGGAACTTAAAGAAAAGGGGAAACTTAAGGAAAAAGGGGAATGTCTAACTTAGTAAGGAATCTAGCCTTTGGAACTTTCTATTTATAAACTCAACTAGGAATTAAGTAAGGCGTAAGTCATTAAAGAATTGTAAGGGAATAATGGGACACCGAGGAGCGTTTTTAGGTGGGTGAGGGAAATAGGAAAATTTAATTAATTAATAAATTGATTTTCTGGTGCAACTAGGGGATCGGGCGACATGTGTATGAGGGAGGTTTTTCCTAATTAAATAAATGAAAAAGGAATCTAATGAGGGATTCAGAAACTAATGACTAAGAAACTCTATAAAAAGGATGGCGGAGGAGGAGTATGGATCACATCTGGCTTGTGTAACGTTATGCTGCCAAAATTTCATCTTGACTGAACTTTCTCTTGTGGGAGTTGGGATACCCAGCTCGGGTAACGAGTGGTAGTTCGACCTTGCGAGGCAAGTTGGGTGCTAGCATTCTTTGGTATCGTGTGTGTGGCGCCTTTGCGGCTCGGGGGGCTCAGGCAGAAGAAGAGTACCCCTAGCATTGGTTGGGAGGTACCGGTGAGGTCTCATCAGTCGGCAAGTGGGATTTGGATGGAGCGAACAAGCAGGAGAACCTCTTCGCCTCATCATCGTCGGTAAAGGTACGCCTGTTAAAGTTGTTACTTGTAATAAAAATTAATTTACACTTGTTTATTTATGGTATTCGGACGACGATTTCTACGGTGATTGTAACAGATTATTTTTCGTAAAATCATAATTTTTAATGGTAATCTGACAGAAGAAAAAGAAAACTATTTGTACATACATAACCACATTGGAAGAATTGTTGTGTAGGATAGAAATGGTTTTCTTTCAAATTTTGGTAATAATGTAGGTCTCCTTAGGAATTCCTCGAGAATTTTGTTATCAATGTAATCTCCTTGTTGCTTGATTCATCCTGTAAGAAACCTTGCTATCCACGGTATCTTTTATTTATGAGTTTATGGATGTTTATTGAGATAAAATGAACTTAATTAAAGCTTAAATTCCTTGGTTCCCAACAATATAGATTTACTAGCTAGCCTATGTTGAAGCATGTGAGGGAAGTGGGATAGCTTGAGGGAATCTTTAGGAAAGAAGAGGATCTCATTCTTGGTGTTGTGTAGGTCGAGGGGAAAGAGGGTTGGTTGATTGAGATTGTTGTAGGTAGAAAATGTCTTGAGAATTCTAGAAATTGGATTGATAGAGAAAAATTAGTGTCAACTAGTAGGAATCCACCCTTGTAGATTCATAGCCCTAGCTCGAGGGTGATCTTTTTTACAGGGAGCATATGTGTTAGAAAGAGCCTATGGTTGGGTGGAATGTTCTTCGCTTGTGTCAAGTTGGTGATTAATTATCTGAAAGATAAGTATTCCATTGTTGTTTATGAATATGGAAATTTTATGGCATTTACTTGTTATATATTATTTTATGGATTTCTTTTGTGATGAACACATGCCAGCTATGACTCATTAGAACTAGTAGAATGTTGTAATTGATATATAAATGCATTATGGTTTTTTTTTTTTGTTTTTTTTTTGACATGTGGTTCACGACACCAAAGACTGATGGCTCAACAACAATAGCATCATATAAACTCATTTAAGGGTATCACATATCACTTACAAGGAATTGAACCTAGGTGGAGAGGGTAACAACCATTCCTCCAAACCACCCAAACTACATCCAATGAGCAAATACATTATGGGTTATTGAAAAAGGTTTTACATTTATTCATATATTTTTAAACTAAAGCATGCCTATGTTTGCATTTATTCTACTTCTTATCACATCACCAGGGAAATTGAATGGATTTCAAAGTGCCTCATCACCTCAATTGTCGTATAGAGAGGGTTGGGTAAGCTACCAACATCCTCAAGGCTAATGAAGGTCATTAATATGCAACTAAAGGTCGAATGTGAGGTCAAAAGGGGCTACTCTACTGTGATAGGATAAATAATAATGAATATAATGGTTACAAAGATGGGCAAAAGAACCACTTTCTCTACAAAATTAATAAAATCAAATATTATGATGTAAAAATAATATATTATAAATAATTATATTTTCTTCATCATCATGTTAATTATCCAAATGAATAGGTTTATAAGGTATGTAGCATGTTAAATAATATATAGACATTGTTTGAACACTAACTAATATTCTTTTGAATTGCATTCAAAAACATAAAAATGCATCATAGATCATAGAATTTAGAATAGATATTGGTTTGCAAATTTTAGATAGTAAATGTGGTTTAATTAATTGAAATATAAAAAATATTATAATATTAATTAGGATATTAAAATTAAAAATATTAAATGTTTAATTAATTTAAATTTTAAAAATATTATAATATTAATTAGAATATTAAGTGTCTATTGGATGTAGTTTAGGTGGATGAAAGATATTAAGTGTTTATTGTTCCTTCAGGTATCTTAGCATCCACGTCGCTTTATGGACCAATTGAGGTTGTTCTCCCCACCGGCACACCTGAGCTCTTCTCAGATCTCTTTGTTTACCTTTCTTCATGATTGTACCCCTTGGCATCGCAACATAAACAACACTAGAGGTTGGGGTGAATCCATATTCACTATTTAAAAAGGGTTCAATCTCCTTTCCCAGGTTGCTAGTACTTTTATTCACTCCGAGATTTGGAATTGCAATGGGATGCCAAAATTCAATTCTTTATGTTGGTCGTTAGTTCATAAAAAAAAAAAATCTTGAAAAAGAGGGGAATAATTGGGCCCTCTCGTTGTGTGTTATGCCTAAGCAGCGAAGAATCTATCCAAGATATGTTCATTGATTGCCAGTATGTGAAAGAGGTATGGACACACACCTTGGGTAATATGATCCATAGATTTGACAGGCCGTAAGCTTGTTCTGAGTTTTTCATTCTATGGTGGAAAATATACAGGGGCTCCTTCAAACATAAACCCATTTTTAAACGAATTTGGGAAGTTATCCCAAAATATGTGTGCTAGAGTATATGGATTTCAAGAAACAAAAACATCTTTAATGATGGATTAATGAAACCAAAGCAACCATGACAAGAGCCTTTTTGCTTCTTTCTAAATACATGAAATTCTCACTCAGGTGGCAATCTCATAATATGGACGCATATGAAGAAGAATGACTAAAAAAATTTAAGGTGGAAATTCCTCATCCATCGCCAATAGAATCACAAATTTCACACCCAAATGGGCTTTAAGATTCTCTTGAGAAGATTTAAAAAATTGGCTAGCAACACAACACTCCAGTACTCTTTTCTATGATGGTGCTTTGAGAAACAACCCAAGGTTGGTAGGTATGGGGGGAATTTGTGCAATCCCGAAAGAAATATAGTTACTTATTGTGATTGGGGTATAAGAATAGTGTCAATGTTGATGTTTTGGTAGCATCGGACATGTACTTCCACGTCAGTTTGTGTCTACACGTGGGATTCGTACTTAATGCCTCTCAACCTTAGGAAATTCACTTTATAAGTTAGTTATTAAAGTCAATGCACTTTTGTAACTAAATGTGAGTTTAATTTAATTAAATGCCTAAGTACCTTAGGAAATTCACTTTATAAGTAAATAATTAAAGTGAATACACTTTTGTAACTAAATGTGAGTTTAATTTAATAAAATTCCTAAGTATTTGGCATTAGTAATTAAATTAAATCCTAGCCATTAGATATAAAGTGGAGGTGAGATTTAATATCAGCCCTTGATCACTTTGGAGATCTGGGGTTTTGGATTTAGGGTAAACTCAATGTTATAAAAGGTAGCTTATGTGAGAGGAGGAGTGTAACATTGTGTTTCCCACAGTCTGTAAATATAACTTTATTGGCCAAGAACTATGGCAAACTCAAAATGTGAATGTTTGATTTGGTGGACCTTTGTATAAATTTCGATGAATGTAATTCTTGTTATTTTAATAGATAATGGAAATGTGTTCTATGATTGTTGAGAAGGAGATGTGATAAGAGAGACCACGATTGTTAATGGAAAGGCAATGGAGGGGACCCGGAAGGGTTGCATTGACCTCCATCGAACGAGTACTATGTTGGTTTTTAATTGCTCAAGATCAGAACAACCCTCTAACCCAAAATGAATTTCAGTCAGGTTGGTAGGTGGGAAGGCCTCCTCAATAGTTAAGGAGGGGATGGGGCAAACCACCCATCTAAAGGCTTCCATACATGACCATGGATTGGGGATCCGAGCCACGCGCAATCTTGCTAAGGAAGGCAAGAAAGGAAGCGTGGAGGTGGGCAGAGGAGAGCTGCGAAAAAATGTAGAGACAAGAGAGGAAAATCTCGAGTCCAAGGAAGGATTAAAAGCGAAAAGTGTGTTCTGATCATAGTGAATGGAGATGGATTCAGGAGAAGGAGAGTAACCTTTGTCCCTAACTTTCATTGAGTTGGAAGTAAGAGATTGAATCTCAAAGCATCATGGCCTAAGCTTGAGGGTGTCCAGTGATAAACCTAGTGGGAGTGACTGAGCCTATGGTTGGGTGGAAATGAGCACCCCTCTCAGCAGTCGCATCACACCTTATGGTTCTGATAAGTGTTTCTTTCATGCTTTGTGCTTCAACAGGAAATAATGAGTGCATGCTTATATTTATATGCATGTAAATGGTTTCTGTATTGAATGATTTAGTTAAGAGTATGCATTTGTCCCTTGAGGACTTTTATATCTGCTTAATTTCCCGTATGCTCTAGTTTAATTCCTCAAGAATACTCGTCCCATAGAATTTCATTGTCGTCTCAGAATCGAGTGAGTACTCCCCTGATTTCGGAGGTTGAACCCCGCAAACACTGCGAGGACGGGGTCTATTAAGCTTAAGAGAGGTAGTGCAGGTATGCACCGAGTCTCTGCAAGGTGGGAAGAGATTGAAACCATATTAGGTCCTAGAGTTGAGGAATGAACATAAGGATTGCGTGGAAGAACGCTTCCAAGCATTACATTGAAGAGAAAGAATTCAAAACTTTTAAGTCCTTCAAAGCCAAAAAATCTCGGGATGAATAGTGAGGTTCGAGTATCGAAAGGGGATATATTTTCATTTAAAATATGAACAGATGAGGTTCATTCGGGAGGTCCCAAGGTCTAGCGGGACCGTTAGATTTGAAGAAGGGGCGCAGGCATTAATGCCTCGTTTCCTTCAGTCTTCGCAAGACTGCACATCAGGATATTCGCACGTTGGCGCGACTAGACTCCTGAAACCTGAAGTTGCGACGTGATCTGGGACGTAGATCTAAGGATCCATCGGGACCCTCCTTGACCGTCAGATCTGAGTGTGAGGACCAATAGTCATTGGATCCAGGAAAGGTGCACGAGGGTTAAGCCCTTTGAAAGTATACAGGAGAATGGACTTTGCCAAGTCTCAAAGTTTCGAAGTCATCGGAACCTTCCATCGTCAGGGTAGACAGATGGCAGCAAATCTGAGAGTTCAAGTATTTGAACTTCTGAAGATTTGCAAGGGAAAGAATGGAGTTGTGAGAATTCACGATACGTGAAGTCGTTATTTGATCCTAAACGTCCATCCAGGAGAACACGTGGCAAGAGATCATTATTTTGTTGACTCGCGACCAAAGGAAGTCAAAGGGTGGAGTTGTGAGAATTCACAAAAGGTGAAATCACGATTTGATTAGAGCCATTAGATCGTGGGGAGTTGTCAGCCATTGATTTGACGCTCGCAAATATCGAAAAATCAGGAATCGGGAGAACAGAGGTGAACCAACCTCCCAAGTCTCGAAACACGAAATTGCAACTTGATCGTAGTCATCGATCAAAGGAAGATCATGGACCATAGATCTAGTCTTATCGGGAGTTCACAACTCAAGAAGCCGGAAGTAAGAGTTCTGGGAACTCGCAAAACACAAAATCGCGATTTGATCTGAACCGTTGGATCGAGGAGATATCTGAGTCGTTGACTCATTAGAGGGAAGGACGAGTAAGTGAACTTCATGAGACACAAAGTCTCTAAACATGAAATAACGACGCGCCTTCCGATTTGGTGTCTAGTCATAGCCTTGGTCACATAAAGGGAGGGGTTTATCCAAGAGAGCTAGCGCCTAAATACGTTGAAGCTTAAAGGCGTTAGGGAGAAAGTCGCAAGTTCCATATAGCCTGCACTTTAAGGGAAAGAAGACCTGTCCAGTGTATTTGAAGTTCTTCCCTGACTTCTATTGGCTAGGATTAGAGACCATGGATGGAGGAATCGACTAATTGAGGAGAATGAAATTAATTTTTTTTATTCATTTATTTTTGAACCGTCATGGGTGTGTTACAAATTGGTATCAGAGCATGGTTACAACACTTGGCCTGCTTGGTCTTATGGACAAGTCATTTAAAAACGCTATTTGGAGTAATTTTAAAGGAGTGACACCCTGCATTGCCTCCTTTTTAAAAGACTGGTTAAAAATGTTATTAAAGAAAAGAGTGAAACTTTCTACTGTGTGTATGCATTTAAGAAATTGAACCGTGGATTGTTCATAAGTTGATATATTGTTAGCTAACAATAAGTTTTTTTGTCAACACTCAAGCAGTCAATGAATCACGGGAAACCTCCAAGACTAAAGGATGATGACGTGTCATGAAGTGGGGGATGGATCCCATAATAGAGACGAAGAATCTGATGAAAGGAGGGTGGTGGAAACCCCTCCAGATCTGGCTGAAACCATAAGGAGCCTCAGGGCCGAGTTACATAGTTTCAAGGCTGACAACAAGAGACTGATAAAGGAGCAAGAGAAACAAACAGAAATTAGCGCAGTCTTGCTACAGAGATTATCCGAAATACAGAGGCAACGGCAGCATGAACCCGCAACTAGTCATGTGGATTGATGACACAACAGGAGAAGTCAGAGTCCACCTGAGTTTCAAAAACATGACTCCCTAAGTGACACCACTGGGAGAAGTATCGCGAAGAAGGTCCAACCTGGAGGCAAGGGACACTCATTAGGAGAGTCCTCTGGAAAGGAAGTTGACAACTCTGAAGGATCTTCTAGTAGCAGGGTTGGCTCACATCCTCACAGGAAAGGAAAGAAACGGAAGCATTCCAAAACCCATGGTCCTAAAGATTTCAAGAAATCCAAACCACCCTCATTCGATGGAGAGATTAAGAAGGGAGAAGAGGCGGAAGCTTGGCTTCTTGGTTTAAAGAAGTATTTCAGAGTCCATGACTACTCTGAAAACTTGAAGGCTCGAATAGCCATCTTCAACTTGAATGGGAAGGCTTCCATTTGGTGGGAAGACCTTAGGAATGTGAAAGGAGTCCATGAGAAGGACTTGTCATGGAAACAGTTCGAGAAATACTTCAGGAAGCAGTATCTGTCACAGAAATACATGGATGGGAAGACTAAGGAGTTATATGAACCTAGGTTGGGGCAGCTCACCATAGATGAATTTGCCAATAATTCATTGAACTACTAAGGTATGTACCTTACATAAAAGACGAAAAAACAAAAATGCAGCAGTTCATTAGTGGGTTACCTCAGACCTACTGGGATAGGATTGAGTTCAATGAACCAAAGACTTTATAAGAAGTTATCCGGAAAGCGAGGTATTGTTATGAACATTTTGGGAGTAAGACAAGACTCCACGAGGACTGGAAGAAGAGGAGTAGTTCAGGATTCCAGAAGAAGGGGTTTAAATCCTCAAGATTGAAGAACTATGAAAAATATTCTAGAAGGAGCCTTCCTACTAGAAGTGTATATCAGAAAAATTTCCCCTCTCAAAGTGGAAATGAACCTTTTAAGACAGTCCCAGTAAAGACCGGTAACCTCAAGAAGGAACCCTTAAAATGTTGGGGTTGTGGAGAGGATCATAAATTGAGGGACTGCCCACACCGACAACAAAACAGTAAGAGAGTCTACAATATCCAAGAAGCTACCACCGTCAATGATGTTTCCAAGAGCATGCCACAAATATATGTATCCCTGGACAATAATCAAGCCGACCACCAAGCTTCAGTAGTGGAGCTGGAAGGTATGATCACCAACCATCCAATTTCTATTTTAATTGACCCAGGCTCTAATTTGATTTATGTGGCCCCTCAAACTGTTGATAAGTGTAAACTGCAGCCAATTAGACATGTTAAACCATGGTTGGTGCAATTAGCCACTGGGACCAAAAGAAAGGTGGTAGAGGCCATACCAGCCTATCAATTCATCATGGGTGGATTGCCCACCCGAGCGACCCTTAACATACTTCCCCTGGGATCTTATGACTTGTTGATTGGTATGGAATGGTTGGCTACCTATAAAACTAAAGTGGATTGTTATCATAAAACTTTAAAATGTGTAAACGAAGAAGGGAGAAAGATGACCCTCCAAAGATTTCAGAAGCTTGTCTCTGTGAGACAAATATCGACCCTTCAAATGAAGAAGTATTGCAGAAAGGGGTGTTCCTTATATGCAATACAG
>ML838395.1:22597-44423 GCA_009831015.1 Picea engelmannii | reverse complement strand
CTTTCTTATTTTGTAATTCTTTTCTTTAATTATCTTTAGGGCCTACATGTACTTCCTTCTTCAATTCACTTTGTCATCTTCAAAAATTCATTTCTCCTCAACCATGAGGATCCACATGATGTGCCACATACCACCAGAAACAATGATGTATACTATCCATCCATGGGTGTTTTATCTGCATGTGCATTTTCCTTCATGTCCAAATACCTTCATCAATCTTGCGGTCCAAAACCCATGACTAGGGTTGACATCAATGACAACAACCAATCTTCCAACATAAAGTGTGTTGCACCCTGCAGTGGAGAAACCTGAGACACTGTTGCATCCTGCAGTGGTGAAACATGTGACACTTAGGGGTGTCACACCCTACAGTGATACATCACGTGACACTCTCTTGAATTAAGGCTTTAAAGGTCCTAATCACATGTTTAACCCCTTTTGCATGCTTGCCTTCTCTCAAAGTAAGGTTCTTCTTCAAAAATCATAGTGTGTATGCTCTGGATGATAGAGGATAAGTGAACATCGTCTGTTGCAACAAAATATTGTGTAACACCTCTTTTTTCCTCCATCTTCTTCCTTCAACATGTAAACCTGTTTATTCTGCAATGTTCTTTTTCCTACAAGAAATTGAACCAAATCCCAAGTCAGGTTTTGTACCAAAGAGTACATCTCCTCTTTCATTCCTTGCTCTCACTTATTTATGGTTTCTATATGCATTACGTCTTCATATCCTTCTGGTTCACCAGAATCGATCAACAATGCATAATATAATGAAGGAGAGTATTGACCAAGGGGTCTACTTAACCTAGTAGATCTTCTAATACCTTTAGGTGTTTGAGGTACTTGTTGTTGTTGTTGTTGTTGTTGTTGATCATTTTGATTTTCTCATACCTTTGGAATTTATTTTTCAATGATCATATCAAGCATTGTGTATATTTTGTTTTCTTTTTCTTGTTTCTTTCCCTTAAATTGATCCTTATACGTGAATTTCTCATTGAATATCACATCTCTACTCTTAATTATTTCATGGATTTCATAATAATATAAGCGATAACCAAAATCATTAACTCCATATCCAATAAAATTACACTTCTTGGATTTTTCTTCAAGATTTGTTCTATTTTATTTATCAATGTGGACAAATGCTTCACAACTGAAAGTCCTTAGAAATGAGTGGTTTACCTTTTTACCTATACATGCCTCCTCTTTAATTCCATCATTCAAGGAACTTGAAGGACCTTTATTTATTAAGTAAACAATAGTATCCATAGCATCTTCCCAAAATTGCAAGGGAAATCCTACATACAATCTCATACACCTTGCACGCTCCATGATTGTCCTGATCATCCTTTATGACACGCCATTTTCTTGTGGTGTTCCTAGAACAGTATTCTCTCTATGAATCACATGGTATGAATAGTAATTATCAAACTCCTTACTATAGTATTCACCTCCATTGTCAAATCTAAGACACTTCAACTTATTTCATGTCTCATTTTCAACCAAAGCTTTCCATTTATTAAAAGTATCAAAAACATTAGATTTGTTTCGAATGCAATAAACCCAAGTTTTTATAGTTGCATCATCAATAAAAGTAACATAATAATTATATCCACCAAGAGATGATACCTAAGTCGACCCCCATACATCTGTATGCACAAGAACTATTTTTTCACTCCTTTTTTATTTCCCAACTATGAGAAATATGACTCTCTTTAATTTTCCATAAACACGGTGCTCACAAAAATACAAATCAACCTACTTCAAACCTGGCAATAACTTTCTTGATTAGAAAATATGCATCCCCTTCTCTCTCATGTGCCCAAGTCTATGATGCCACAATGTTGTATATGCTTATGTAAGAGCTAAAACAATAGAAAAATCAGCATTACCATTACATAAATACAATGTACCTACATTCTCTCCTCTTGATATTACAAATTATCCGTTAGTGGCCTTCCATTCTTTTTATGTGAATGTAGTTATGCACCCTTCACTTCCCAATTTCCCTATTGAGATTAGATTTTTTCTTAGATCTAGAACATGCTTTACCTCTTTCAGCAACCATTGCTTTCCATTATGTAATTTTTTTTGTACATTTCCCTTTCCAACAATTTTACATGGTTTATCATCACCCAAATGAACATGTCCAAAATCACCTTGAACGTAGTCTTGAAAATATTTCCTATGGGGTGTGGCAAGAAACAAATCCCTCGAGTCTACCAGTCAAGCATAAATGATATTATCTAATGAAAGGATTAAATCATATTGCAACACATCACCTATTACATTTGCTTCATATTTATTCTTTTGTTGTCCATTTGTTGGCTTTCCTTTTCGAGCTCAATGGTATTTCTTCGGGTGTCCTTTCTTCCCGCAATTCCATCACCTCCACCTTTGCTCTAGATTTGGATATGGCCTTCTTCAACTTCCCACAATTCTCTATACTCTTTCCTCTCTCCTTTAGTATTCCCATATTCTCGACAGTCAAAGCATTTCTTGATGTCTCACCTATGCTTCTTCATCACATTTCCTCACTTAGGATAACACCAACAACATCATCAAAATTTAAAATATTTGAACGAGAGGCAGAGTTACTTATATCCATGACCAAGCCATTCCATATTTCTGGAAATGAACACCCCTATGAGCATCACCCGATGCAATGAGTGCTAAGTGGACTATTCAAATCATGAGAATTATTGATCAGTTGCGACTAATACTCGTGGATATGGGTCATATATTAATGACTTACATTACGCAGTTAATCCCGAAAATAATATCTGATTTAAATGATCAGCAACAGATCCACCTTCTGACATATTCATATTAAATAAAGTCTTCATAAGAAATACTTTGTTGGAGGACGATCATTTTTCATAAATTTTGGACAATGTCTTCATCGAAACCTTCATTTTTTTTCTTTCAAAATTTTGAAAGCGACCAATGCATCCAGGCACATCCATATTGTTCCCAATGCTTTTATGCCAAGAACCACCCATTCTTCATCTTTCATGGTCGTTGGATTCTTTACTATTCCTCCCAATGGTAGGACTATATCCTTTTGATATAGATAGTCCTCCATTTTTATCTTCCATAGTTGGTAGTTTTGACCATTAAATTTATTGATCCTAAACTTTCCTTCTTCCACCATTTCTCCCACTCGAACTAGTAACCCACCTTTCCTATGAGTTTTTCAACCAAATAAACCTTTGCCTCTGATATCAGTTGTTATGAATTAGATCACAGAGAAATAAAATAATGCATAAATAAAACACAGAAGAGCATAATAAAAACATAGACACAGATATATGTGGTTCACCCAATATGGGCTACATCCACAGAGAAATTTCCAGGTCCTTCATTTATTATTATCCAACAAATAAAGATATACAACCTACATCACGCTCAATGTAAATTCCTCTTATTTTTCTCATGGTCTCCTATCTTAGAATAAAATATTTTCTCTCATAATCATTTGTAATAAAATTCCCTCACACAAAAAAAAAAATAGGTTTCCTTCTTGGGTGAAAACCCTAACATAACTTCTACAATGAATGGTCTATATTGACTACGAAATTACAATATTTTACAAAGCAATTTTTCCAAAATTTTCCTTGGGGGGGTCGCTAGCCTCCATGCCCCCTAGTCGAGGGGGGGAGATCCCCCCTGGACTAATCCATATTATGCTTAGAACGAAATGAGAAAAAAACAAAATATATAGTAGAGAACACATAAATATAGTGAAACCCAACTTCTATTAATGAATAAGACAAAAAAACATTGTAGAGCACAAACTGATAGAATGGGGTAGCTTATCTCTGAAAAGAAAGAGATGTTGGTTATGCTTTGTTCACAACAAGATTTACATCACACTCCATTTCCTACTTAAAGGGTATCCTTCACCTCAATTATATATGAGAGAGTGAGAGGATAAAAATTCCCATGATGCATCTAGGATAAATTGGACTAAGTTTATAAAATGTCATAGGCATGTAAAACTCTATGACTTCGCATGCGGTCACCCATCCCAATACTACTCTAGCCTAAGCACGCTTAATTGTGGAGTTCTAATGGGATCTGATGCATTAACGATATATTGTAGGCATGTACATAAAGCCACTAGGAAATCATTACATGATTTTTATACCTAACAAATGAAGATGGTATTATATTACATTCCCCATCAAAAGGGTGAATATCATGGTTTATAAAAACCATAGGCTCGAATTTTGAGTCAGTGGAAAAGGTGGATGGCCACCAAGATCCACCTAGATTATTCCTCCCCCCTTAGGAAGCAATGGTCCCCATTATGTCAAGTTCCCTCAGGAGATGGTAAAACTTTTGTTGAATATGAACCTTGGTGAGTCGCTTTCCTTGTTGAAGTAGATATATTGCTTGTACTTTTCCTATGGAAGGATGCCATGAACCTATTGGAGGTGTTGGATCCATTCAAAATATATGGTTGCATGATATTCCTTGGTCTGAGTGTGGGAGGCCTCTTTCAATGAAGATGTAGCACGAAGAGCTATATCAATGGGGGATACTAGTGGGAAACCCAATAACACCTGAAAAGGGTCGTGGCAAATAAATCTATGTTGAACATATGGAAGAATCTCATTTTTTTCATTCTCCTATAAAATCTATTTGACCTACTTGTGTTGGATAGATATGTCGTGGGTTGAGTTTGTAGTGATTGCAGTGTCATTTCATTAACCTTCTGACCGGATCATGAAGAGTCTAAAATATGTGGTATGATAGATTACTTTGCGTCACTGTTTTGTTGAGATAGTAGTCAGAACTACCTCTGGTACCCTGTAGATATGAACTCCTAGAATAACAATGGCATTACAGAGTCAAGACTCATATATATCATGGTGTTTCCACAAATATGGTTTTCCTAAAATAACATCACAGAATTCAAGTGGGTAAACATCACACACTACCTCATCCTTGAAGGGCTTGATGCCATAGGACAAGCGACATTGTTGGTTGACAAGGATGTCTCATCCCCAGCTCAACCATATGATGGTGTATGGTTGGGGGTGTGGCATCATTGGAAGCTTCAATCAATTTACAACCTCTGCTGAGATCAAGTTCTTCTTACTCCTACTTTCAACAATGAAATGTAGTGGAGTCCCCTTTTCCCACACCTGCAAGTGGAAGAGGCACTCCCCTTCCCCAAGCTCCTCTATTTCTTCTAGTTGTATTGTTGTGGCTACGATGGTAGAAGTGGGTTCTACATCGATGATTTGTTTCCCATTATTGTGCTTTGAATCAGAGTCCATGTCAGGTTCTGATTATTTTTATTTGAGCTCGACCACCAATGACTTTTTCAAGCAAAATTCATCAGTTTTGTGCCAAGGGATATTTTGGAACTCACACCACTTTCTAATGGATTTCTTAGACTTCTCGTTACCCTTCTTTTCCTACATCTTGGAATGGATATCTTTAGGTTGGCCTTCCTTTCTTTGACCTTCACTCTGTGAGTTAGGTTTTCCTTTTCCATGCTTTTGTTGTGGTGTATTTTCAAACCTGAACTCCCACTTACTTTGCTTCTTGAATTTCTGTTCAATTTTGGCTGCATATCGATAATCATCTCCCAGTGAGAATATGTCCAATAAATCCATCTTTATTTGTATGTACCTATGTATACCATTGCGGTACTTCCAAAACAAGTGTCTCTTGGAGTCTTTGATACCCATATTTGATTTCAAGGTATGAAATATGGTGGTGTACTCTGGCACCGCCTGGTCTCTTTTTTGATGTGGAGTTGTCCATCTCATGTATTTGTCTTAATAGTTTACGACAGGGTATAACTCCTCCTTTAGGGAATCTACAAAGGTCACCCAAGTGGGTTCTCTCCCTAATGGTGTAGATTCATCCATGGTGTACCTCTCCTAGTAACCTTCCCACCAAGCTCTGACATGTGGAAGGGATTTAAGGAGCGCAAAGATGATATTTTCACTGTCAGAAAAAATTTGGACAGAGTAATAAACTTCTAGTAGATTCAACCATTTTTCTAGAGCATCTACATCTATCTGGCCTTCAAATAAGGGGATATCAAAATTTACTTGTACCTTGAAGGATTTTCAACCTATGAAGTGGTTTCTTATCGAAGATGCCCCAGCCACCATCGGTAGTCATTGCAGGATATAAGAAAAATTGTCCATCATTTTGTTCCTCTATCACTCGAGGGATTCCTCGAGCAAATTCTAGAGAGGATCTCCTTATTTTTCATCTCTCTTTTCTTCTACCATGGGAGGTCACTTAGGTTGGAAAGAGAAGTTTTCCCTAAGAAAAACTAGCTCAAGACCCAACTCTCTATACCCTAACCTCATCGGGAACATGCACTCAGAAATGACAAGGAGCATACTGCTTTGATTCCATTGATCCAGATTATTCTGAGAACGAAATGAGACAAAAACAAAATATATAGTACAGAACACAGAAATACAGTGAAACCCAACTTCTATTAATGAATAAGACAGAAAAACATTGTAGAGCACAAATCGGCATAATGGGGTAGCTTATCTCTGAAAAGAAAGAGATGTTGGCTATGCTTCATTCGCAACAAGATTTACATCACACTCCATCGCCTGCTTAAAGGGCCTTCTTCACCTCAATTATATATGAGAGAGTGAGAGGAGAACAATTCCCATGATGCATGTGGGACAAATTGGACTAATTTAATAAAATTCCATAAGCATGTAAAACACTAGGACTTCTCAAGTGGTCACTCATCACAGTACTACTCTATCCTGAGCGCACTTAACTATGGAGTTCTAATGGGATCTGATGCATTAATTCTATGTTGTGTGAATGTACATAAAACCACTAGGAAATCCTTACATGATGTTTGTAACTAACAAATGAATATGGTATTACATTCCATTCCCCATCAAAAGGGTGAATATCATGGTTTATCAAAACCATAGACTTGAAATGTTGATTCAGTGGAAAAGGTGGATAGCCACTGAGATCCACCTGGATCATGGACCCCCTTAATTGGAGGTCAAACCCCAAAACCCCTGGAAGAAGGGGGTAGGAATACCTGCATATGAATCAAGAAGATAAGCATGCTCCACAACCAACATATCTTGCCTCACATCACTCCTCGTGAGTTCTTTCAAATGATTCAGCCATGGTATATCAACTCCTTTCCCTTATACCCCAGTTGATGCATGCACTTGCAAATGGTACATTATGCTTTCATTTCACATGGTTATGGAACATTGGTTTAGTTTACTTTAATTCAGTTGTTGTGATATGTTGTCATGTATGGCTTTGATACATATACATTTTTTTATGGCTTCTTAATTAGTTGTGAATGAGGTAAACATTAAAGTGTTATATAATAGCACTTCATAACATTAACAATTTTACTATTGCCTCATCATACCACAAGGGACATAATTTTCCCTTAGATACGTTCCATCACATGTTAGGTCAACTTGTACTACCATGGATCTGGTTAAGGTAGTGCACCTCGTATCCCTATCCATACTTAACATTGTACATATTCACCTTTCACTTCCATTCCATTCATAGAAAGTTATTCCCACTCATGTTTGACTTGTCATATGTCATTCGGAAAGGTCCAACAAATAAAAAAAGACTCCATTGTATAGAATCCAAAATCTAATAAATCCAAAAAAGGCTATAGGTGAAATGCAGGTAAAAAATTAAAAAAATGATAATGCTAGAGCTATGCCACCTCACTAAAGTTCCCTTACCCCTAAGTCCTATGATTAATAATGCATTTCTAAAATAAGGACTAAGACAAAGAAATAAAGGAAGGAAAATATTAAATAGGTAGTAAAATAAAGTATCGAGGTGATAACTCTAAGCTAGCACTCCCTCTTAAAGGATTACATATGGAATTAATGAAGATTCCTAGCTCTTGAGAAATAGTTGAACAAGACAAAAGACCTTCACATCATAATACATGAATTTTAGGATCAATACATGAAGTTTCCCTTTCCATTTCCATAAGTTATCCATCATATTACTTACCTCTAACTTAGTGATCTAGGAAATACCTCTTGTCTTAGGATTTATCACATGTAATAAGAGTTAAGGTCATCCTCCCATGGTAAAACTTGGAATAAATTCTAAAATTAACTTATGTTTTAATGTCTCTAGAAGATATCACTTGGTGTCCATAACCTAATGACTTGTAAGGGGGTTACACCCACCACTATAAGTGGGATCCTTGCATTGGGATTCAAGTACATGCATCAAGGGTAACATATATGCCTTGGGACATGTGTGTTATGCCTCAATATTTATGTGCTTACTCTGAGATCCATGATATTTCCTTGGGATCCATGTACCTACATACAATCATATCTATCTACATTATGATCGGTTTCGTTTTCATTGGGATCTATGTACTTCATTGGGATACATGTCACTGTGTTGGGATATGCGATAGTGCATTCAATTTAACATACCCAAATCCCTCATTGGGAACATCTCTAACTAAACTGACTTAATATAAATATGATATTATTTAAAAATGAATGTGATCAATATAATAAAAATTATCATGCAACCATTGATAACTTTCATTTCGTGAATGCAAACAACAACATTTAAACATACATAAATATAAAATAAAATGCAATAATTAGACAACATTTAAAATCAACTACTAGAACACTTATCTGTATCAATATTTACACAACCAATTTCATATGATGGACATTCCACCCAACCATAGACCTTGCTACTATAGTTCTCTCTAAAACAAGTCACCCCATATCTAGGGCTATGAGTCCACAAGGATGTGCAGGCTCCTATAGTTGGTTAATTTCCACTCTAATAGCCCAATAGCCAATAAATCCATAATAACGGAACTCCTATAGAAATTCCAACTACCCATCTCTTTTCCCCATTATTTTGTACAACCCAAGGGATGATATTTCCTTCTCTGCATTATAGTCCCTCAGACAATCTCCATCCCTTCCAAGGCTCCAACATAGACTAGCCATGAATATCTCAACAGAGGGCTCTAGTAAATCCAATTGCAACGAGGGCTCTAGGAAATCCAATTGCAACAAGAGTGCTCACAACAACATTTTCAAATGCTCCCTTTGATAATTTCTCAGCATAAATTCATGTACATGCCTGGCATCCTCATTCTCAACATAATTACCAACTTCAGCAAGTTATCTTCAACACCTACTATGGTTGTCTCCTCTTTCCTAGCACATGGTTAGGATCAGGAACATGATTTTAGCAAAGGATCAGGAACATGATTTTAGCAAAGAATCATGAAACATATTATGAATACGCATGGATGCATGCAATTCTAGCATGTATGCAACAAGGCATATTCTCTCTAAGATTTAAAATAGCCCACAATATCTCACTACCAACTTAGGGAAACTTCCCAATTGAGCAAGCTTCTTTTAGCCTTTACTTTCAAAAACACATGTTCACCCACTTTGAATTCTCTATGCACCATGCATTTGTCTGCATAACTTTTCAGCATGTCTTGTACAGTCTTTAAGTTCTCGTTGATCTTTACCATCTTCTCTTCCATTTCCTTGAGCAGCTATGGCCCAATAATGTTGAAATCCTTACTCTGACACCTAGTTATCTTGTTATCTAGTGATTGTCTTATTGCAAATCGAATTAGCATCTCACAAAACAAAAATACACAACTGAAATATTAAACTCAATATTGATAGTGGAAGCAATACTAGAAACCAAAAATCTCATACACAATACACAAAAATATTCTACCCATCAACTAAGCTTATCAATCTTACAAGGGCTCCCTTATTGGGAAAATGGCCAAAATATAAAAGAGACAAAGTACATCAAAACCTGACTGGATGATCCGCTGCCAAACTTGTTGTACGATCATGTATAGCAACAATGCAAATTTTATGTTGATACTAGTGTTTTATGCGCGATTGTTATGTTGAAATCCACATTTTTCTATGTGACCTATACCAGAATACCTCCATTTTTTTGTGGTGGTCGATCCTTCTACTGTACAAATTTTCTCTCTCTTCCTTTGGCATAGATCTCTAGATGGAAGTCCTTCTCCACCTATCCTAGATCTCTTTGAATCAAAGTCCTTCATGATCCAATACTCTTTGTGTCAAATCAAACTCTCTTGATCAATTTGTTAAGTGTCTTCCTCCTTCACCCTAGCCTTGCTTTTATAAGATTGAGTTATAACCTAACCCTAATCTCCAAAGTGATTGGCAGTTGATATTACTTCTCACCTCACTTGAGATCGACGACTATTATTTAATTCACTAGTGCTAATTAAATCATTTCCTTAAATAAAACTCAACTCACTAATAAAATAACTTTACTTCAATAACTCCTTAAATTAAAGTAAAGTCAAGGATAGAAGGATTTGGACAATTTCCACATGTCTAGACACATAGACCTATGCAAAAATACATGTATGATGTTACCATGCATCAACACTTCCTCTTAGCAATGAAGGTATTCTTCACCACTCAAAGTTTGTATCTAAAGAACACAAACTTCCCTTTCACCAAGGGTTTGGTCAGAATATCTACAACCTGCTCATTTGTGCAAATATATTGAAGCTTTATAGCTCCCTTCTAGATCCTATCTCAAATGAAGTGGTATATGATCTCAATATGCTTGGACCTATCATGGAATACTAGATTATTTGAGAGTTTGATACGACTCTGATTATCGCAATATATCACCATAGGCTACAACTCATGATCAAACAAACCTATAAGCAAATTGTGAATCCAAGTGGCTTCACATCTATTTTCACATGCTACCATATACTCTACCTCTATTGAACTGAGTGTTATAGAAGTATGCTTCCTACTAAACCAAGTAATCATTGCTAATCTCAAGTTGAAGCAACACCCCGAGGTGCTCTTTTTTTCTACTGCACTAACTACCCAATCTGAGTCTGAGTACCCCTACAAATCCAATCCATATCCTCCAAGATACCTCAATCCATACTCCATTGTACCTCTCAAATACTTGAGCACATTCTTCATTGTTATCCAATGCACCTACCTTGGATCCACCATGAACTGACTCAAGGTGTTCACAGAAAAACATATATTTGGCATGGTATTGACCAAATAAATCAAGGACCCTATCAGCTATATGTATATCTTGGGATCCACCAACTCTGAATCTGAAGTTATCACCTTCTTCAGATTTGTAACCATATGTGTAGCCATCATTCTAAATTCCTCCATCATGAATCTCCTCAAGATATCAACTATGTACTTCCTTTGACCAAGGAATATCTCTCTCGATACATGCCATACCTATAACCCCAAGAAATAATGTATCAAGACGATGTCCTTCATCTCACTACAAGGAGAACACCTTCTTACAAATGTTTTTAGAGAACCTCCCCAAACAAATTATCCCTTAGTTGTTTATAGCAGAGGGTGTTAGCGGAGGCAGGCGACTGGATGTTTTTGTAGAGGTTTTTTCTCGATGCACCTTTTAGGACTATACGCCCAAGTGTGCATCTAAAAATATCGCACCAATGCTAAAATGATAAAAACACATTGTCACTGTTCATAGTGGAGGTTGTTAGTGCATGAGAGCAGTTAGAAGTTTTTTGTGAACAATTTTTTTCGATGTGCCTATATGGTATATCTACCCCGGTACTCAACTAAAACATAATGCACCGGCACATAGATGTTCAAATGAATCGGCGCGTATATTTTCAAACA
Source organism: Picea engelmannii (assembly GCA_009831015.1). Classification (NCBI taxonomy): domain Eukaryota; kingdom Viridiplantae; phylum Streptophyta; class Pinopsida; order Pinales; family Pinaceae; genus Picea; species Picea engelmannii. Next base: position 32,712 of record ML838395.1, on the reverse strand, counting down.
CATTTCCATAATTTATAAAAATAACAAGACTGATCAAACCGCATCAGTAGTATTGAATCTTACTTACCGGTGCATACGCAATGTCTAATGGTGCACCATAGTAAGGGTAAATAAAAAGAAATTATCAAACCGATTTTTATTGTGACACCTCATCCTCTGCTTCCAATATCTCAAGAAAGCACCAGTTCTTACTCTATTTTCATGGACACCATGTTTCTGGTGCTTCTCAGTGATTTGGATAGATCCATCGGTCAATATTCAACACATTTCCATTTTTTGGAAATTACCATGAATTTTCATTGCCTCTCAATGGTGGAACCATGCCTCCTTGGGACATAAGAGTCGAGCTAATTTTTTTATTACCTTCCCATTTTCCATTTTCATGATTTTAAAATTAGAATTTAGTTTGAAATTTGGGAGTTTTTTCAATTTCTTTTCTGTCTCCATGCGGTGCTTCGTTTCGATTCAACTCACCCTGGCGCAGTGCATCCTGTGCTAACTTCACAGTAAGCACCATCATTGGTGCATCCAAGTTTTACCTTAAGTGGTTCTTCCACTTTAACGACCCAAACCCATCGCATTGTAGAGGAAAACACTCGGTAAATAACGTGTTGGCTATTTTTGAACTCTGAAGCACCAATGTGTTCCATTTAACCAAGTGCATCGTAAAAAAATGACACAAGAAATATAACTGAGCGATGAAACGAATTTAAAAAAATGCACCGGTGCAATTAACAACTTTGCACCAGAACAAATATTAATTGATTTGACATTGTGGGGAATTTCCTTTGACACCCTATGTCTAGTGCTCTATTATTCACAACACCGAGTTAAAAAATTAGCGGTGCTTCAATAACATGGTCTCACCAATGCATTCCTAGTAACAAATCACAACACTTGATTTGCAATGAATCAATATAATGGAGCATATACCATACTGAAAGAAACTACACTGGTACATTATAATATACGGCGTACAGCTAAACATCAAGTCGGTGCTCTGGAAACTATAACACACTAGTATTTTCCATTAACAAAATTGCATCAACATGAACACATTTCATAAAAAATGGGTCAATGATGCATTTATGTTAACCAAATGCATCATTGTATCAACAACATAACACACCTTTAAACAAAATGTTGATTCTCCAATAGCATGGTAGCACTGATGTGTTTATATTAACACATCACATTATGTAAGTTGATATACAACAATTTGACCTATCGATGCGGTTGGATCCAAACAACACACCGGTAATGTAAAGAGCACGACACCAGGAATAATTTTCACAAATTGTTAGCATAATGTGTCCTATGTTAAGAACCAATAATATGCTAGGAAATGCATCAATTGAGATAAATGTACCAGTGTGTTCTATTAATCGAACGCGCCACCAAATTTTTGAAACAAAAATTTTCCTCCATGATGCGTCAAATTGTTGGATATGTGTTATTTTCTTTGCAAAATTGATCCCATGTATTATACATTGAAATGGGAGAAAAGGGGATTTTCACAATCCTTAGAAGCCCCCAACCAGAAGGTTCACAGGGGTTTGGGATCAAGAGCCCCCAAGAAGAAAAAAATTGTGTGCGCTTTTGGCATTTTTTCGACACATGGTTTTTATCGATGGTTTTTCTAATTACGGTTAAGGAATTAAATTTGTTGACTAATCCAGGCCAATGGATTAGGGTTTTAGATGTCGTGCGATCCTATGTGTATATTGTATTGTAAACAATGAATATGATTAATATAATATTAAAGGTGTGGCTCTAAAGATGATGTTGGTTTTCTCGGTTTGGGTTTTCAAGGTAACAAATTGTGTAATGTGTGTATGTGCCATTGTATATTTTTTGTTTTATTAAGAATATATTTTCATTAATTAATTGTACAAGGTAAAAATATACACAAATAACTAAAATGCACCGGTGATTTTCACTACAACACAGATAGAAAAATACACAATAATTTACCATATCGGTTTGTTTTATGGGATGCCCCATTATCGGTGCGTTACAATAAAAACGCGTCGGTATTAATGCATGCAAAACCAAAATAGAGTATCGGTGTGTTAATTTAAATGAAATGCATCTTTTAAAACGTGTCCATTGCCCCAAGGGTGTAGGGAAATCAGTGATGGAGTGTATTGTTAAGGCACTCTGGTATGTAAAGTCATAGGTTCAAAACCCTAAATTACCTTGTGTGTCATCTATGGGGAATTGTGGGCACATACAAAGGTTATAGTGGTAGAAGTTGGATAACACGACCATGTGTCACGTGAGTACGTGCCCAACTAGTTGTTGATTCTGTCAATCACAAAAAAAAGTGTCCATTAACGATGCATCAAGAAAATATAGTGCATTTCTTAAAATCTTATGGTGCTCAAACTATCACAAAGAGTTGGTGCATTTAATATAAACAAGCACACCACACGGTTTAAAATTAACAAATTCTACTACAACAGTGTGTTCCATAGAACTAATTACCCCATGTTACACACTTCATATGTGAAATGGCATTGTGGGTTGTTTTGTATGACAACCCTTAACCGATATGCTACATATCACAATGCACCGCTATAGATATTGGTGCTCGACTAACAATGATGCACATGTGCATTATATTTAACACATATTTGTTTGATGCCTTATGTATAAGAAGCACCAGACGCGGTGCATAATTTTTTGTTAATAGCACCAATTACTTTTTCACTTTTTTTTTTGCAAACAGAAACTAATTTTAGTTTTTGATAAATACAAATTAGTTATATATGTTTGTGTTTTATATTTTAAATTCATTTTATCTATATATATATATATATATATATATATATATGTGCCTAAAAAGGATTTTATGTGAATCAGATACGCAAATTGTGCCAAGTGCAGTAGCATCATAAGCAATAGCAACTAGAAGAAAAACAATTTAATTCACAAACTACATATGCAAACCTCCATAGTTAAATTTTGTGGAGTTTTTTTCTTTTTGGAGGAGAAAATGTAAGTCACTCTTCGGTGCCTCTCATAATTTAGCACGTGGACTCGATCCTCTGCCACTTCCTTAGTGTGTTTCCTCGCATCTCCTCCTCTATGGGGTGCTCTACTTTATCCAAGACAACATCATCATCATTCTTGTAGCCATAATATGAATTGGTGTCAATTTTCGTGTAGATCGCATACCTACACCTCATCTTCTTCACCTCAAGGGGGATTATCGAATATCTCTTTGAGTATGGGGAGGAATTTCATGCCCCAAAGTATCTGTAACCAAGGCCCTTTCCTATGGCCCTGGGCACATCAACTTCCTTCCCTTCCAAGTCTGTCATCTTGGCTCCTGCTTTGGCATAAATAGGACTACCAACCTCTACGATCGGAGCTTCCTAATGCCCATTTTCCATGTTCAATAAGAAAGGACCCTAGTGGATGTCTTAACTATAACACTTTTCCAGCCTCAAGAATGACCTAAGCTCCATATTTTATATTTAATAGAAGTTAAGAACACATTTGGAAAAACAACCAATGATCCATAAGATTTGTCATCATTCCTTATCTTTAAATATTAAACACTTCCTTGGCCTCGAACTACTCCTCCATGAGATATGCACCCGTGTAATTACTAAGAAGCTCATCATGTTTATTCTTCTCCACAACCATACACTCGATCACTTTCTCATCCAGAATGGGAACATGGGAAACAAACTCTCACTCTCTCTATTGTTGGTTTCCATTTTCCTATTGTCCCATTTCTTCTGCCACATCCTCATATTCCTCGAATAGGACCGACTCAATGGCAATGATTTACCCACTCTTGATCGTCAACCTAGCCTACCTCTAGATATAATCGATCCAGCCTGCCACTTTGTCAGTACTCTGGCCCGCATATCCTGCTTCGTGGGCCACTCGACTTTCTCCAATATATCGTTCTTGTAATCCTTGTCACCATAATAAATGGCATCAATTCACTTGTAGATTGCATACATAGACCTCCTCTTCTTCACCTCACAGGTCTTATCGAATATCTCTTTGATGCTAGGGAGGAATTTCCCAGTTGCACTTGTACAATTGGATGTTGGAAGATTGTAACATGTCATCTTCTAGAAATCAATTGTACAACTGCGGTTGGGAAATTCCTCCTCGGCATAAAAGAGTTATTCGATAATATCCTTGAGAAAAAGAAGAGGATTTATATATATGTGATTTACAAGAGAATTGACATTGGTTATTATGGTGATAGGTATGATGAGAATGGTATATTGGAGAAGTTTAACATCCCACAAAGGAGGAGATGTAGGTCAGAGCATTAAGGGAGTGGCAGAGGATCGAGTCTATCTAGACAGAGGCCAGGTTGAAGATCAAGAGCAGTGAGGTCATTGCCATTAACTCATTCCTATTCGAGGAAGATGAGGATGTGGTGGAAGAAACGGGAGTGTGGGACAAGGAAAAACAATAGCAGAGAGAGCGAGAGTTTGTTTCCCATGTGCCCTTTTTGGATGAGAAAGAGATCAATGGAATGGTTGTGGAGAATAAGAAACATGATGAACTTCTTAGTAAGTACATGGGTGAGGATCTCAAGGAGGAGTAGGTCGAGGCCAAGGAAATGATTATTATTTAGCGATAAGGTATGATGACAAAGCTTATCAATTGTCGGTTTTTTTTCCAAATGTTCCTCTCAACTTCTATTAAATATATAATGTGGAGCTTCGTTCATTCTTGTGGATGACACAATGTTATAATTAAGACATCCACCAGGGTATTTTCTTTCTAAATAGGGTAAAGGGGCACTGGGAAGATTCGTTCGTAGAGATTGGTAGTCCTAATTATGCCAAAGTAGGGGCCAAGATGATGGACTAGGATGGGAACAAATTTTATGTGTCCAGTGATACAAGCAAGGGCCCCAGTTACAGTTACTCTAGGGCTACAAAATTCCTCCCCATCCTCAAAGAGATATTCAATAAGCCCCCTCAAGGCGAAGAAGAGGAGGTGTAGGTATGTGATTTACAAGTGAATTGATGCCAGTTCATATTATGGCTACAAGAATGACAAGGATGGTATCTTGGAGAAAGTATAGCGGCCCACGGAGGAGGAGATGCAAGGTAGAGCATTGAGGAAGTTTTATTGTCTCCACAAAGAACAACCTCTGCAAAGAAAAACCTCTGCAAAACTTCAATAGTGAAAGTTTTCATATGTACTTTGTCAATCAAATTGTTTCTCTATGCATTTTTATGTAACAACCACTTCAGTTCACTTTCAATCACATTTTTGCGCTATACATAGTATAGCACACATGTATATTGTGTTTTTTCAAATCATGTTGATGTTGTTGTTGCTTGATTTATAAAATGTATAATAAGTGTGTTTTGTTGACACCCAGAAGCGCAACGTAATACCCCTACCTGCAAATGGGTTGCAATGCCTTATTATTTATTACATATATATAATAATATACTAGATAGGTGGGACCCCTTTGTTTAAATCATGGTGAAAAAGAAATTCTTCTTTGAATTGCGCACATAACAACCTTGCAAAGCATATTACAGTTTGAGAAAAACACAGGAATTCGAACAAGTTTTCACATGCAATCAATGATGATAAGGGTTGGCAATTTAAAGGTCAAAGGCAACTTTTGAAGTGACAAGCACTTTAGTTATAACTGTTATACATCTATGATTAAAATTTTAACTTCAACTCACACATACATTGGTTATGACATATTGCATTCACGGCATATTGTGTTATAGTATTGGTTATGTTTGGTGGACAATAGTTATGGGTTATGCAATTTTTTTGAGGTCAATTCGATCCTTGAAAGTTGGAGCTTGTTAGAAATAAATATGGGACATATTATGTTATGGTGTTGGTATAAAACTATGGTATATGAGGGTTTTGTTTCAATTTGGAAAAATGTAAGTGACAGATTGGATTTGAATATGGTTAATTAATGTGTTTAATGAAAGTTTGGATGTGCTCCATCCTAGTTGTGGTTGATTGCAATTAATGAGAGGGTGGAGAAGTGACGTGCATTTACTACATGTCGTTCTTACCCCACCTCGATCTCACCACTCTCATATTGTCACACATTTTTTGTTGCTCTGGTTAGTTCTCCTCGGTTTTTCTCGGTCATTGGGAGAATAGCGGTAGTCTTTGTGTTTTTCAGCACTTTCCTCACAAGTATGGTGACTTTCGCCCTTCCATTCATCATTGTAATGTCACTCTGGATAGAATATCTATGTTGGCTCTTAGAATTCGTATGCAAAGTGTTTTCTTTCTGAAAGATATAGTGTTTGAATGTATACTTTGTCTGTGCAAATGATATTGCTTAGCGTTTCGAATGTTGCAAGTTGGAATTGGTTTAATTCTCCTTCATGTTGAAGTTATTCGGTTATGGTTGCACCTAGGGTGGATGACTGGTTTTTATTGCTCCTTGTTGTTGATAGAATTTATGGCAAGTTTGTTTTGTTTCCACCCATGTCTCGTGGTAGAATCATGGAGGGTCTTTCATGTTAAACAATAGAGACAGTCGGGTTTTGGGTTCTTTTAATATGGTTATCCGTACCTCTTTCTCAATCCATGAGAGGCTTGTGGCCCTGTCGAGTTACCATTCCATAGTTTTTGTATGTAGATTCAGGTTTTTTCCACATGGACACCATGGAAGCGACTATGTCAAACTTTGTTGTAAAAATAATGGACGTTTTGGTTTCATTTTACCAAACCCCACTTGCAGAATTGTCTCACCCACCCAACTATTCAGTCCTCGTTCTTCCTTGTCGTGACTATTATAAACTCAAAATTGGTTTTTGAATTGGTTATGTGTTGAACCAATAATAGATATGTTTGTTACCTTCATTGGATCTTGATTCATTGGTTGACTACCTACGAGGTTTTTTTCGATTCTTTTGAAGGTTGTATAGTGAATAAATGAAAGAACACCAGGGTTTCGAACCCAACCTGTCACATAGCTTACTGAAAGTGGTAATACCAATATCGTATGTTGAAGAGTGTTATCTTATGTTACGCTCCATTGTGCACTTGATGTGTTCCGGTGTTAATTGTTGGAATGATTTTGTTGATTGTCTATCGTGTAAAAAGGAATTCTTCAAATAAAGGGAAATAAAATTGCACAGTGGGAATAAATTGATTATAATGGTTTTGGCTCGGTGATGTTTGGAATTATTTGGTTTTTTATAAAAGGAAATGGTAACCATATAATAAATAGAAGGTCTCAAACCCATTCCATTGTGCAGGATTTAAAATTGGTTTGATGTAAATTATTAAGGTCGATGACATGTTCTTTTCCTCAGCTCCCTCATGTTTGTTTTGAGCGATCTGGATATGGCCATTGTAAGCTGGAATTATGAATAGTTTGTCTATAAATTGTGTTGTTGTTCGATCAAACATATATGAAGAAAAAGTGGAAATTAAATGGTTGAGTTTGACAGTCCTGGAGTTCTGTTTTGGGTTTGATATGGAAGTTGTTGTGTCTTGAACCTTGAGATTTTTTGCAGTTAAAAATGTTTTCTTTGGCAATTGAGGATATATCATTTGAAAGAACAAATTTTATTCCATATAATGGAACATTATCCTTCTCATTTCCCATTTATTATACAAGTTTTTTCTCCTTACAAACCCATCATATTCCCAAATTCATTTTAATTCCATGTTCTGATATTTTGAATTGCATTTTAAAAGAAAGAAAAGGAAGTGACTGGATTTTGAAATTTGGAAATGGAAATATTTTTTTATGGAAGTTGCGTCTATGTTTGCTTGAACGGTATCCATTGTTGGTTCTCATCCATGCTACCATTTTTCGTTCATTATAAACCCGTCACCTTCCCAATAGCCCTACCATTCCATGTTCAATAGAAATTAATCATCGATTTGAGTAGTATGATGAATGGATTGATTGCATGTGCTTCTGTTGTAATGATAGAGATAACCTTTGATTTTATTTATCTAGGGTTGATGCATGGATTGTCAAGAGTTTTCATAACTAATTGGAACATTGCTTCAGGATGAGTTTCTTCAGTAGAGGAAATAGAGGCAAAGGAAATTGGCAAATAGGTCATAGAAGAGCTTGGTTTTCCATACATTTTGATGTCGATACACAAGAATTAAATCATCTTTTTCAAGCTGGATTCTTCTACCTATTAGGCCAAGGGATCCTCCAGCCCTGACCTAAAATACCTCCCTTCCAATCACATCAAAACTTTTCTATTATCTTAGTCCCTCCCCATGTATCAATGCGAATAGAACTTCCTACCAACGATGGTTGGAAAGAGATCGTCCACTAGCCTATTGTTCATCACCGTGGTTGGCCTACTGCTTCTTTTACATTATCCCCTCCACCACCGATAAAGAATCAAGTTGGCCAAGTTGATCATGTTGTCTCACCCGTGCAGTCATCTCATTCTAGTAAGAGGCTGAAAACCAATATTCACGAGTATGTGAAAGACAAAGGAAAAGGAGTAGCCACTCCCTCCAACTCATCCAAAGAGTCTTCCAAATTTGTGTCCTCCTGCATTCATCTTAAGTATTATTGTTCTCATTCTATCAGTGCAGTTCAGCCTCAAGATTCCAACCAGCAAAAGGCTGCCATAAAAAAATCAAAAGGGGATAGCAGTGAAAAGAAGCCAAATGCCTCTCACAGTAAATATGGTTTTCTATGAGGATTAATGTTATTTTTTATGTAGAAGACAGTATTTTTACTTTGGCAAAATTTTGGACAGCAAGCATATATTTAGGCAATTTTTTTGGACAGTATGGATATAAAAATAAAAAAATGGATATGATCATATTATATTTTGTTGATATTTAGATATTTGATTATAAAAATTAGCACGGGAGTTACGAGGATATTTGAATCAATTTATTGAGTTGATACTTCGTGTTTAATGACTATTAAAAGGAAATAATTGGGAGTCACAAGGGGTCCCACCTATTTAGTTATTATTAATAAGAGCCTTATTTATATATATTATTATTTATTTGTCTCAACTAATTAGTTAAGTTAATTTGTCTTAACTAAAGAAAGGTAGTTGAACTACCATAACTTATTGAGAAGGAATAAAATCTCAATGAGATGAAGAGACAAAGGAGGAGAGAATAGAAGGAGAACTACAGCCATAAGGTTTTCTCTATACTAGTGATATATTTTCAACTTTCATTCATTCTGAGTTTACTAGAAGACTTAACCGTCTTGATGATAGTAGGGTCTTATTGAAGGCAGCAGGATTCAAAAAAATGAATCACATACTTCAACAGCTTGTTTTAAAGGTGTGTGATTTATCTTTGGTAGTCTATGTATTATTTTTTGTGTATGAATTGAATTTCATGACCGATAAAGAATATCTTGCAGAGTCAAGTGACAACATTTTGTGGCAAGCTGATCTAGATCTTTAGATTCACTTTTATTCTTGTTGTCAAAGTCTTTTTGTATGGTGCCCATCAAAGGATTCTAAATATGACTTTGGTCCCTACCCTCGCAGGGATTTGTAAAGATAAGTCGGTTTTGTATTACAAAATGAAATAAATGAAAAATAAGATTATTGTTGCAGTCTCACACATGTGTTTTAATGATCTAGTTCATTCTTTTTCTTTTATCTCCATGTACACATTCATGTAACTTTGTTTAAGTTTATTTATTTTGCGCTGTTATATAGAACAAATAAAAACCAACCTTAATCCTTTGTACTTAATACTTGTGGATTAAGCAATTGTTTTTGAGACTATAAACCCCGGGTGACATTCCCAACTATCTTGTATTAGCCAGACAAGATCTGAAAATGCTTGAGTAAGTTTTTCTATACCTTGTCCCTCAACATTTATTTGGCGACCATACTGGGGAGATCTTCCATATCTCTCTAGTTGACTGGATTCATGATTATCTTCAAAAAAAATTGTTCTCTAAATACTCCTTCACTGATTTTGTCCATGACATTACCTGTTACAAGACAGCAGAATATTGGAAATGGTCTTGATGACCAAACCACCATTGCTTTGACCTTATTCAACACTATTTTAGAAACTGCTAGTACTCGTGTTGAACTTGAACGCTCTTGGGAAGTAATTGAAAGAGATATAAGTATTCTTGAATGATGGGAAGCCAAGCAAAAGTAGCC
>ML838395.1:0-18150 GCA_009831015.1 Picea engelmannii | reverse complement strand
TATATGCATGTGCATTTTCCTTCATGTCCAAATACCTTTATCAATCTTGCGGTCCAAAACCCATGACTAGGGTTGACAACAATCAATCTTCCAACATAGTGGAACCGGAGGTGCCTCCTCCTCCCAACCTTATTCTTCGTCAGTAATTGGTAGTATATACATTCATCAAGTCCATATTCAATCCACTAACAATCCTACTAAAGTGATAAAGAAATATGGACTTTTCTAGTTTGAAGAAGATGCTACGACTACCCCATGGCACGTGTCTTCTCCCTTGAATTTGGCACCCTCTACTCACCCATTATCGAAGTTTAAGGAGCATCTACCTAAGTTTTTGGGAAACAATATTGTTACTACAAATGAACACCTAGTAGCATTTTCTAATTATTGTCATAATATCGAAGCTAACGATAACAACACTTACATGGGTCTATTTGTCAACTCCCTCGAAGGGAAAGCTGGGGCAGACTTTTTTGATCTCCCTCCCAAAATTCTTTCCACATGGGAAGAATTGGTTTATTTGTTCAAGTCCACTTATGTATAGTCCAAGAGTACATCTGAGCAGTTAAGGGAATACAACAATATTGCCTATAAATATGGTGAAACCATTAAGTCTTTCAACCTTTGCTTCACCAAATTATACAATCAAATCCCTAAACTAATCTGCCCCCAAAATTAGGTTGCTTTCATGCATTATTATAATGTGTTGCCTTCCCCTTATAATCGTAGACTCAAAGAAAAGGATATTGACAATATTGGTTCTGCTCTTCATACTTGTCTATTATATGAGGAGAAACTCGAAAGAACAGGTCCCCCTAAAGGGGAATCGATCAAGAAAATAGATATGTCTTCCCTCCAACAACTCGTGCAAGATATGAAAAATAGGATGATAGCCTACGAACGAAATGGGATTGCTTCTTCACCCGCCCTTGGGGCATCTTCTTCTTCATTAGTTCCTTTTAGGAATACTAATGAAAAAAAAAATCAGCCAAAGGCCATTATGTCTTGCAATGTTAAGAAAAGTGTTAGAGATAAGATATTTGGCAAAAGGCCCAATACCACAATCGTTGTTCTAGATTGGTTTGAACCAGAGGATGTTATGGTAATCAATACTAGGAACAAAACTTACACTGACAAGGGTAAATCTGATCATCCTCGTACTTCTTCTACACCAATCTCATCTTCTCAAAGTACTGACACAAAAGCCGCCAGAGTTTCAGAAAATCAAGGTAAAGAGGACTGATAGATATAAAACCACATTTACTACACATTGGGGAACATTTGTTTATGAATGCATGTTGTTTGGATTGCCTAATGCAGGTGCCACTTTTCCAAGAGATATGTAGATAGATTTTGAAGATCTGATCGATAAAATCATCCAAGTTTATCTTGATGATTTAACTATCTATTCAAAGAATCGCTTAGATCATTTTGGTCATCCTAGAAAAGTTCCCACGTGTTGCAGAAATTTGGAATTTCTTTAAATCCTTCCAAATCTATTCTTGGTGTCACAAAGGGAAATCTCCTTAGTCATATTGTTTCTGATTCAGGAATAAGCATTGATCCTGAAAGAATTATTGTGATTCTAAACCTTCCTGCCCCCACCTCTAAGAAGGAATTCCAATATTTCATGGGCATTATCAATTTTATCCGTAGGTTTGTTCCTGATTTTGTTTTCATGGTTAAACCAATTCATAATATTCTGAAGCAAGATTGTTCTTTTTCTTGGATAGATGACATCGAAAATTCTTTCCTTAGGATTAATAAAGTAATCAGTTTTGCACCAGTTTTGGCAAAACCGGATTTTGAGAAATATTTTATAATATATACCAATGCTACGGAGGAAGCAATTTTTGTTATCCTCTTACAAAGTGATGACCAAAAAAATGAAAAAATTGTAGCATACATGAGACAGAGTTTATCAGATGATGAAATCAAGTACTCTTATATTGAAAAACATGATTTTTCTCTTGTTAAGGCTATAGAGAAAATTTCCACTTTATTTTAGGCAAAAATACACAGGTAAGAGTCCCTTTGCTTGTTGTCAAGTTTCTTCTCTCACAAACTTATCTTTCAGGAAAACTTGCACATTGGCTTGCCAAAATTCAGGAGAATGATTTAACCATCATGAATTCAAAAACGATCAAGGATGAGACTTATCCCTTCACTTATCTCAGCACCCTAAACCAAGTGATGAACTTGATGATCAGGATAATCCTCTTTCATCTCTATTCTATATTTAAAATCAAAATCCTTCTATAGCTCATCATCCTTGGTACAGAAATCTGGTGTATTACTTGCAGCATCAAAAATGCCCAGATAACTTAGATCCTCACTAGAGAAGGAGAATCCGCTTCTAATATTCCAAGTATATAATTTTAGGATACCTTTTGTTTAGAAGGTTTGTTGATGGTTTATTACTTCGATGTGTGAATGATGAAGAAGCACAAAAATTGTTACATGAAATTCATGGATCATCAGTTTTTGTCATTTAAATTGGTGGTCGTTTTTATGCTAAAGATATTTCCTTTAAAATCATAAGAAATGATCACTATTGGCCTTCGATATTTTGAGATTCCTATAAATTCGCAAGATCTTGTGATAAGTGCCAAAAAAAAATTGGGAAAGAACGTCTTTCTGCCATGCCTTTACAACATGTCCTCTCGGATTTTCCTTTTTCTAAATGGGGCCTAGACTTTATTTTGACAACCACTGATTTCTTTACTAAATGGACCAAGGTTGTCCCTCTTAGACATGCAAAGGGTGAGCAGGTAATTTCTTTCCTAGAAACTAATATCGTTTCCATATTTGGAATTCCATTAGAGATCATTACGGACAATGGCACGGCCTTCATTTCTGCAAAGTTGACTCATTTTTTGGTTAAATTAGGGGTCAAACATTTCACTTCATCTTCTTATTACCACCAAGTAAATGGGCAAGTCGAGTCCACTAACAAGAATCTGGTTAGGATCATTAAGAGGACCATAGAGGATAAACCTCGTCAGTGGCACACACTTCTCACTTGCGCTCTCTAGGAAGATCGCACAACCACCAAGGCAAGCACATGATGCACTCCCTTTCAGGTCTTATATGGTCAAGAGGCTATTCTTCCTACTGATTTGGATCTTTCCTCCTTACGGTTGATGTTACAGATTGACAAATTAAATTCTCCCAGTGTTCCCCAAAGAATTAATGTATTGTTAGCCCTAAAAGAACAAAGGAATTTTGCCTTAGAGAACATAAAGAGAAGACAGGAAATTGTGAATAAGTATTTTAATAGATGAGCGAAAGTTGTTGAATTCAAGATTGATGAGAAAGTCCTACTATGGGACTCAGCCCATGTTGAGAGAGAAAGACACTCTAAGTTCCAAAAACTATGTCTATGTCCTTTCAAAATCGCTTTTATCCTAGGTGCAAACTCATATCTCCTAAAGGATTTGGAAGAGCAGTTGTTCTCATACAGTACTAATGGTTCCCACTTGAAACATTATGTGGAACCATCTTGATCGTTAAACGCTTGTAAAAAAATGATTGTTGTATATAGTGTTTTGTTTTACTATTTTCTTTTTACTTTGGTTTATTGAATTTTCAATTTCTGTTGTTTTGTTTTCATGATTATCAAAAATAAAGTCTGGATCATTTTTCCATAATAATGTCATTCTGTAAATATTGTTGATCAACGGAAAATAAGATACACATAGTTGTCACGATGTCCTCCTTCCATACATCGCTGAAATTGATTTTTTCTTTCAACATTGTTGTAGGATACTTGATTTTGTCTTCTTCCATGTTTCTGTTATCCCTTTCTTCCCTCCATCCTGAGATCCAAAGAGCATATCAGAAACATTATCCTTGGAACTTTAAGAAGTATTGTATGTTACATATTGTTTGAATGTTATTCATATAGGACCAAACCCCTCTCATACGTACCACTTTCCATAAGTTATTTCCAAAATCTCGTCTCTTTATTTCCCTTAAGCCATCTTTTCCCCCATGTTGCATAACTATTCTTTTTAGCAGTTTTTCTATCACCTACTTCTATTGTTCTATGAAAATAGACATATAGAGTTCTAAATCTGTTAGAAATAGATTTCCATGTGGAGTTGTCAGTTTGTTGGCACCCAGAAGCGCAACGTAATACCCCTGCCTGCAAATGGGTTGCAATGCCTTATTATTTATATGCATCTATATAATAATATACTAGATAGGTGGGACCCCCTTGTTTAAATCATGGTGAAAAAGAAACGCTTCTCTGAATTGCGCACATAACAACCTTGTGAATCATATTACATTTTGAGAAAAACACGGGAATTTGAAAAAAATTTCACATGCAATCAATGATGATAAGGGTTGGAAATTTAAAGATCGAAGGCAAGTTTTAAAGTGACAAGAACTTTGGTTATAACTATTATACATCTATGATTAAAATTTGAACTTCAACTCACACACACATGGGTTATGACATATTGCATTCATGGCATATTGTGTTATAGTATGGGTTATGTTTGGTGGACAATAGTTGATCCAGATGGATCTTGGTGGCCATCCACCTTTTCCACTGAATCACCATTGTGAGCCTGTGGTTTTGACAAACCACAATATTCACCCTTTTGATGGGGAATGGAATGTAATTTCATCCTCATTTGTTAATTATAGACATCATGTAATGATTTCCTAGTGGTCTTATGTACATGCCTACAGCATAGTGTTAATGGATTGGATCCCATTAGAACTCTGCAGTTAAGCACGCTCAGGCTAGAGTAGTACTAGGATGGGTGACCGCTCGGTAAGTCCTAGTGTTTTACATGCCTATGGCATTTTATAAACTTAGTCCAATTTATCCCACGTGCATCATGGGAATTTTTCTCCTCTCACTCTCTCATATATAATTGAGGTGAAGGAGGCCCTTTAAGCATGAAATGGAGTGTGATGTAAAGCTTGTTGTGAATGAAGCATAGCCAACATCTCTTTCCTTTCAGAGATAGGCTACCTCATTTTTCCAGTTTGTGTTCTACAGTGTTTTTCTATCTTATTCAGTTATAGAAGTTGGGTTTCACTGTATTTATGTGTTCTCTTCTATATTTTTGTGTATTTCATTGTTATATCTCTATTATATATCTTTATTCATGTTGTTCTCAAAATAATTTGAATCAATATTTATGGTTTATGCAATTTTTTTGAGGTCAATTCGATCCTTGCAAGTTGGAGCTTGTTAGAAATAAATATGGGACATATTATGTTATGGTGTTGGTATAAAACTATGGTATAGGAGGGTTTTTCATTTCAATTTGGTAAAATGGAAGTGACAGGTTGGATTTGAATATGGTTGATTAATGTGTTTAATGAAAGTTTGGATGTGCTCCATCCTAGCTGTGGTCGATTACAATTAATGAGAGGGTGGAGAAGCAATGTGCATTTACTGCACGTCGTTCTTACCTCGCCTCAATCTCACCACCCTCATCTTGTCACACATTTTTGGTTGATTTGGTTAGTTTTCCTCTGTTTCACTCAGTCATTGGGAGAATAGCGGTAGACTTTGTGTTTTTCGGCGCTTTCCTCACAGGTATGGTGACTCTCTCCCTTCTAGTCATTATTGTAACCTCGCTCTAGATAGAATTTTTATGTTGGCTCTTATAATTCGTATGCAGAGTGTTTGCATTCTGAAAGATATAGTGTTTGAATGTATACTTTGTCTGTGCAAATGATATTGGTTGGTGTTTCGAATGTTGCAAGTTGGAATTTGTTTAATGCTACTTCATGTTGAAGTTATATGGTTATGGTTTCACCTGGGGTGGATAACTGGTTATTATTTCTCCTTGTTGTTGATATAATTTATGGCAAGTTTGTTTTGTTTCCACCTATGTCTCGTGGTAGAATCTTGGAGGGTCTTTCATGGTAAACAACAGAGATAGTCGGGTTATGGGTTATTTTAATATGGTTATTCTTACCTCTTTCTCAATCCATGAGAGGTATGTCCCCCTGTCAAGTTACCATTCCATATTTTTGTATTCAGAGTCAGGTTTTTTCCTCGCGGCCACCTTGGAATCGACTGTGTCAAACTTTGTTGTAAAAATAATGGAGGTTTTGGTTTCATTTTACCAAACCTACTTGTAGAATTGTCTCACCCACCCAACCGTTTAGTCCCTGTTCTTCCTTGTTGTGATTGTTATAAACTCAAACTTGGTTTTTGTATTGGTTATCTGTTGACCCGATAGTAGAGATGTTTGTTACCTGCATTGTATCTTGATTTGTTGGTTGACTACCTACAAGGTTTTGGTCGATTATTTTGAAGGTTATATAGTGAATAAATGAAAGAACACCAAGTTTTCGAACCCAACCTATCACATAGCTTACTGAAAGTGGTGATACCAGTCTTGTATGTTGAAGAGTGTTAGCTTATGTTACGCTCCATTTTTCACTTGATGCGGTCTGGTGTTAATTGTTGGAATGATTATGTTGATGGTCTATCATGTAAAAAGGAATTCTTCAAATAAAAATAAATAAAATTGCATAGTGGGAAGAAATTGATTATAATGGTTTTGGATTGGTGATGTTTGGATTCATTTGGTTTTTGATAAAAGGAAATGGTAATTGATGCAGGAGCATCATCAGCAAGCACACGTGGAGAGACAACTCAGTGCCTTAGCACGCCTTTGAATCATTTTGAAATATGAAACATTGGCGTTTCCTGCAAATCTTTATTGAACTGATTGAAAACTGAAGAAGATCAAAATGCCTGGGAGAAAATGATCGCAAGTGATCTGGGCATTTCACTCCTAGACTTTAATGTAACAGAACTAACGGGTAGTTATATTTTTTCGAGAATAGAGGTAGTCGAAGGGAACCCTGGGAACCTTCTTGTATATGTAGATGCATTGTATGCCCAAATGAGGTTGTCGGAGGAGTATGGTTATTGAATAGGAGGTAGTTGCAAGTTAGTTAGAAATCCTTAGAAGAGGAAATAGGAGATATAATAGTTCTTTGAGAGAGCTTGAGAGAGATAAGACTCTATTATAGTCCATCCTGCACATATTGTAATCATATTTTCATATTAATGAAAAAGATAGTAGTTTTTCCTGCATATGATTGTTTATGTGTTTATGTGTTCCATGAATGTATGTTGTAGGTGTATGATAGATTTCATCTGCAGTAGGAATATAGAATTCTCTATCTTTGTTGAATTTGAGATATCATTTTGGATTCTTTAGGCTATGCAAGGAGTGCACAACAGAACATTGGAGGTTATGTAGCCGGCACAAGGAGTGTGCATCTGAACTCTCTTGAGTCAGAAAAGAACGTGTCAGGAGGGTGCACTGGAGTGATAACAACTCAGGGGAAACCTCAAGGTTACTGAATACTTTAGAGGAGAAACTTTGCAGAGAAAGTGTTGGCACATGGACAGACCCAAGGTTCAACGCTTAACAGCGCACCAAAAAAACCCTGACTACCAGCCCTTCTAGCAACACCTGCGAAGCAAGAGAAGCCTCGCCTGAGGTAGAAGCAAGGGGGGGTTACAGGATGCAGGTGTCTATAACGGCCAGGCTGGGACACGGATCTATGATAAGAGTAATTCACAGAATATTTTGTTAATGCTTAGGAAGGGACATGCATTAGTTTATTAACCATATTAACACCGCAAATCATAATCAAAGATAGATCGACACACTAACAACAAATGATTATATACCCTAAGCAATTAACACTTGGCACTTAGCACTATAAGTTAAATCTAGCAGTCATTTACCCTTAACATAAGTAAATTACTTAAGCAACAAAATATCTATCTATTATACATCATAATCAAACCACTAAGCAGATTCATAACAGAAATAACATAGCACAAAGCAAACCAAGAGACACCAAATATGTGTGGTTCACCCCAAGGTGGGGCTACATCCACAAACCGCTTCGCCTCTTTATTATTCGCCAATATATTACATTCATTCACTCATGTGCACTAAACCACAAAGTCGAATTCCACACCAGACAGGAGATCTGCACACTAAGCACTAGATCCTCCTTCCAACACTAAGTCAATTGCACAAGGCCAAAATATCTTCTCACGACACTTAGCACCTTCTAGAGGGTCTCTGTGAGCTTCGCTACTTGAGCTTTGACCTTCTCTTGCTACTCCTATGCCAAGACTGGCATAGAGAGACATGCATTACTTACCATTTCTTTGACCATGGCTTGCTCTACAAGCAGCTTCTCTTTTTCCCCCTGTAGTTCTGCTTTTTCCTCCTGAAGCTTTGCTTTCTCTCTTTCATGGGAAGCTACATTGTCCTGTGTTGCTCGTAATTGTACTAGGAATTCGTCTTTCGCCTTTTGCAAGGCTTATGTATCCTTATCCTTTTATTCCTAAGCTCTTTGGAACCGAGCTTTTGTTGCATCTGCAAGCCTTCTTAATTGGGTTGGTTCATCCCCCAATTATGCAGTCTATGATGAGGAGGGCGCAGACAGTATAGTAGGTACTGCGCGGACCAAGGGAACAGCATGTTGTACTTCCTTCAATTCTCTCTCAATCCTTCCATATAACTCCTCATGCTTCACTCTGTATCTCTGCAACATGTCTTCGAAGGTGTCCTCCATAGCTCCATGGAGAAGACTGATGTTGTCATCAGTGACAGTGGTTTCCAACTGTGGATTATTGGCGCATGTATTCTTCCTTGCTGAAGGTTTCTTCGAAGAAACTTTCCTCTTTTGTGGTGTCATTGTCCCAACAGGAGGATCTTCAAGTGGAGGGGTGGTAGATTTGCCTCCTCCTTTCTCTTCTTCTCCTTCATCTCCTCCTCCCTGTCCTTCTGCAATTATAACACAAATTCAATCCTCTTTTTCTCTTAAATGTTCCCCAATCTTTTATGTACTACGCACTTCCCCTAGGATCATAGTGTTGGACCTGCAATATGCAAAAATTATTTCTAGGTTCCTGCATCCACTTATTAGTCCAAAAACTCTCTCTATGCATAGGAATAACATATCTTTCTTCATTTCTGTTAAATTTACTCAAATCAATTCTTTCTTTCAACTGCACCCTAGTATTCAGACTAGGACATAATCTATTAATCATACTTAAATTTCTTCTTTCAAAAAAAAAAATCACTTATCTTTCTCTTACCAAAGAACAAAGCTTACCTCTTTTAGGATCTTAACTATTTTCTTCAGAACAGCTTACTTTATTGGCACATAGTTCCGCAAGTCAAATAGAGTATTGCGTACTTCAGCAGCAGATCTATGCATAGAGCTTATCTTTTTCGTTACTTCAATTCCCAGCAATCACAGTTTCATGTCCCGACAATGGAACCATTTGTTGGCACAGGGGAAGACCCAGGGTTCAACGCTTAATAGCGCACCAACAAAACCCCGACTACCATCCCTTTAGGCAACACCTGTGAAGCAGGAAAATTATCACTTGAGGTAGAAGCAGGGGGGGTTATAGGACGCGGGTGTCTGTAACCAGGTTGGGACACGGATCTGTGATAAGAGTACTTTGCAGAATATTTTTTTAATTCTTAGGAAGGGACATGCATTAGTTTATTAACACTATTAACACCGCAGATCATAATCAAAGATAGATTGATGCAGTAACAACAAATTATTATATACCATGAGCACTTAACACTTAGAACTTAGCACTATAATTTAGATCTAGAAGTCAATTACCCTTAACATAAGTACTTACTTAAGAAACAAAATATCTATCTATTATACATGATAATCAAAGCACTAAGCATATTCATAACAAAAATAACATAGCACAAAGAAAACCAAGAGACACCAGATATATGTGGTTCACCCCAAGCTGGGGACACGTCCACAAAATGCTTCTCCTCTCTATTATTCACCAATATCTTACATTCATTCACTCTTGTGCACTAAGCCACGAAGTCGAAATCTGCACCAGATAGGAGATATGCTCACTAAGCACTAGATCCTTCTTCCAACACTAAGTCAATTGCACAGAGCCAAAATATCTTCTCACGACACTTAGCACCTTCTACAAAATCACAGTCGAGCACCAAGCCTTGACCATATACATTCATTTTCACAAAGAAACTTGAAATACTTGCACCTCGCTACTTCTACAATACATTCTTCTTTATTTATATTTTACAAACCCTTACAATAAGGCCTAAACAATGGAAAACCCCATGGGTCGACATCCCATAAACCCGTTAAAAAACCCTAGAGGACCCTTTTTTGGGTCCACATAACCCTCAAAAATGGTGAGATCCACGATCTCAATGATGCCTAGGCACTCCTTCGACCAGCGTGTCAAAGTCCAAAAGTGGGCCAAAACTTGGTCGAGGGCCAACAAAAAGAACAGAAAGACAGAGTCATTGAGAACTCTATAGAGCTCTTCCAGGTGGGCATCGAGTAGATGCAAGTGTGTACAAGGATAACTCTCTATCGATTTCAAAGAGAGGAGTATCAGAGGAAGATACTGACAGAGTTATTGAACACTCTGTAGAAAATGCTCAGCAAGGTGTGTGTTGAGCGAGAGGTTGTCAGGAGGGCACAAGAACCCTTTGAAGGGACTTGAAGGGCCGAGACCCTTTAGGGTTCTGATTCCCCAAGGAGCGTGCAAGAGATGGACTTATTCCAAGTCCCAAATCTCAGGAAGTGAAGCACAAGTCGAGACCCAATTATTCGAACTCACAGCAGAAGGTTCAAAGGCCGAAACCTTTGAACACTTACAAAATTTTCCCAATTCTAGGAGAACGAATAAGCTCAGGAGGAGGAGCAACAGAAGCCGTCAGATCAGCTACAAGAAGAGATATGGACCGTTCGATATACTTCCAAACATCAGAAGGAGAGAATTGAGGAGGAAATAGATCCCAATCATCGAATCTGAGCACGAGGTCTGACAGTCGTCAGATCCGGGACAGTTGCGCAGAGTATAACAGTTGAAGTCCTTCGGAATTCGAACATTTGGAAAAATTTGAACGCGGAAGAGAGTGGGCTATTGAAGTCCCGAAGCCCCAAAGTGAACAGGGACCGTCCATCGTCCAGGGTGACAGGTGGTGGAATATCTGAGACTCCGGAGTGGAAGTACTTCGAGAGTTCTCGGACAAGAAGAAATCAAAAGCGTCGAAGAGTCGAAGGGTGAAGTATATCTTGGTCATTGATCGCCAAGGGGGTATGTGTCAATAGATCTGAGTCTCTGGGTGGAAGCACTATGGGATAAACGAGTGTGCAAGATTTTAAACTCTTGAACCCCAACGAGCCAAATTAAATCTAGACCATCAGATCCAGAGGGACATGTGTCAAAAATCCGTTGTCTTTGGGTGAAATCACTCTGGGAGGAACGAGTGCATAGGAGTTTGAAAATATCAAACCCCAAAGAGACGAAGTAAATATGGACCTTCATATCCTGAAGGACATGCATTGATGGATCGTGAGCTCCAAGAGAAAGCGAAGGTGGAGTGTTGAAACTCCTAAAGCCCGAATAGTTGAAGTAGTTGAGAGTCGTCGATCTGCAGGAGGACACATGTCGTTAGATTGTGGACTCCGAGTAAAACGCTTCAGGAGAAACAGAACGTGGAGAAGTTGAGACTTCTGAAGGTTGAAGTCCCTAAGAGGACCAGGGTCGTTGATTTGAGAAGGACGCATGGCAAAATATCTGCCATTTCAGATAAAGTCACTCCAGAAGAAGAAGGAGGGTGTTGAACAAGAACTCCCGAAGGCCAGAGATTCGGAGTTCATCTGATCCATCTATTTTCCAGGGACAGGTGTCATCAGATCTTCCACTTTGGAAGATAGCCATTTCAGAGTTGAAACTCTCGAAGCCCGAAGAGAAGAAATGAATCACAGTCATCGATCTATGATGGACACACGTCGACAGATCGTCGACTTTGGGTAGAAGTACTGTGGAGGGAGTGAGAGTTGAGAATTGAAAATCTCAAATCCCGAAGGGAGAAATCAATCGTAGCCATCGGGTTTGAAAGAGGGCACACGTCAATAGATCATGAGATCTGGGAATGTGGGTGAAAGGAGGAAATGGGTCACTAACTAACAGTTGACCAAGGAAGATAAAGTGCAGATTGTAGTCGTTGATCAAGAGGCATCACCTGATATTGAAGATCAACAATAACCCTTAATTACGGGGCCAGAAGGTGCTCAGACTTTAAAATTCTTAGAGCAGACCGCAATTGAAACCATGGTATTGCCAAAGGGACACGTGGTGATTCATAGTGAATTTCAGGGAGAAAAGTGGTGTGGTCTCAAACCACTTTTGGCTTCTCTGCAAGCACAAGTGTACGTGAGGTCATGGCCCAAGGTCATAGGAAGGAAAGGACCTAGCGAGGGGAGCTAGTGTATGTTATTCAAATTCTTCGAAGAGGCCAGGAAAGAGCCTGCGGGTTTGATAGAACCACACTTTGAAGAAAAGGGGACCTGTGTAGATTGATTGGGGTCTAATAAAGGCCCGAAGAGTCAATATGACTCCTTGGTTTGAACGATTCTAGACCGGGAGGTCGAGCAGCCCCAAGGGGAGAAGGGGGGTCTACATCAAGTGGTATCAGATCCTGATTTTGTCTGTAGATTTCAGGTGAAGGAGATAAAGGCGATAGTATGATACCATCAAGTGGTATCAGAGCTGAAATTTCTTCTATAGATTTTAGGCAAAGGAGTTGAAAAAGATAGTCTGTCTACATCAAGTAGTATCAAGGTATGAATTTTGTCAGCATATTGTAGGCAAAGGTGAGAAGGCGAATAGAGATAATCTGATGACATCAAATGGTATCAAAAGTTGAAGTTCACATGTAGACAGCAGGTGAAGAGAGACAATGTATTGATGCTCTATAAATATTGTTGCAAGGTGTGCAGCAAATGGTAGATAGCTAGGAGGGTTGAAGACAGAAAAGATGGCTATTGAATTCCATGAGCATGGTCGAAGAGGAGACTGCCAGAAGAAAAGTAAATAAAAAATGGACAAGGAGCCCATTGAGATAAGAGAAAGAATGGAAAATCTAGCATTGAAGATGTAGTAGGAGGAAAAGGTACACTGGAGGTACGAATGGCCTCTGAACAG
The DNA here is from genome assembly GCA_009831015.1 of Picea engelmannii. Taxonomy (NCBI): domain Eukaryota; kingdom Viridiplantae; phylum Streptophyta; class Pinopsida; order Pinales; family Pinaceae; genus Picea; species Picea engelmannii. The sequence goes on along the minus strand of ML838395.1, from coordinate 5,120 downwards.
GAAGGAAAAATGGCATGTTCAAAAGTTGTTAGCCAGAAAGTAGCAACAAGTAGTAAGGAGGTGGCTGAGGCATGCTAAAAACCTCAGTGACATAGAAGAGGAGATGGTTTACATCTGTGAACCAGAAGTTGGAAGAACCCTCAGTGATGAGGAAGAGAGATCAGCTAAAGGTCTCACAAACTGCCAGGAGGGAAGAGATGAATTTTTAAATTGTGAATTGGGTAATGAGATGAGATCATTGGAGGATGTCATAGAGAGATAGGAGGGTAGTAATAAAAATTCATATTGTCAGGTGGGAAATGAGATGAGATCAGTTGAAGATCTCATAGACTGCCAGGAGGGAAGAATAGAAATCTCAGATTTCTAGGTGGGAAAGGAAGAAGAGAGGAGACTATCTTAAATTCTCATGAACTTAGCTAAGAGTTCATATCAACAAGGAGAACTGGTGGAGAAGGATCATAAATGCATTATTATCATTGGGGGAATTCAAATATTCCTTCCAAATAGTCCAGCAGAGGCTAGTACAAGTGTTGCACATGAGGAGGAGGTGCAAAAAGAATCCAAGAAAGGGGCCATGGGACCAAATGATTTTAAAGCTAATTGTGTCTCTAATGCAGGTACCATAGAGGAAAGACAGCCAACAGATACTTTCAAAGAGGCGGAGAAGTAGACATTGATGTCTTCCCCAACAAAAAAAGAGGATAATTCAGATGAATTGCTCACTCAATGGGAGCAAGAGATGAAGATGTTGTAGGATTGGTTGGACAATACAGAACCAGAAGATGGCTGCCAGGAGACATTCATGCATATTTAAGGAGAAGATAATTCAGTAGAATTGCTCAAAAATTTCATCCCGGGAGTTGAACAGGAGATGACTGCAACACTGGAGCCTGCAGCAGAAGAGGAAGCAAACAACATAGATTTTGTTGAGTTGTATGAGTAATTGGAATCCCTGGAGAGAAGGGTAAATATGCAGAGTAGGCATATCCAACAGATCAAGTTGGAAACAAGTGGAGGAGCATACCATCTTGGAGAGCAGCTGGAGGAAGTTGGAGTTGAACCAACACAAGAGGAGATGACAGAAGTCAGTTTGTTAGAGGAGGAAGTTGAGAAGAAACTCAGTGGTGAGACTACAGAACTAAACTCTACAAAAAAGTGGCCAGCTAGTGATATAGGAGATGAAGATAACAGTAAGGGTCAAATTGATTAGATTGGTAAAAAGGAGAAAGAGCACACATTTCAATGTACCCAAGAGATGGAGGAAGAAGAGCATTCAGAGGAATGGCTCAAATTTTTCAGCCAGGAAGCTGAGAAATAAATGATTGTACAATGTGAACCTACAGCAGAGGAGAGAGCAATAGATAGCATGGATTTTGATGATATGTGTGAATAACTGGAGGCCCTAGAGGGAAGGATAAAGATGCAAATTCATCTAATCCAACAAGTCAAGTTGGAAATTGATGGAAAGGAGATACAACAGAATGAGATGAAGGAGAAGAGCTAGCCAGTGGAACATTTGGACAAATAAATAGAGGATATTAAGATATTGATGTTGGAAGAAGCAAAAGAAGCAGTCAGTAGAGAAGGATGGAGCAGAAGAGGACCTGCAGGAGCAGTAGGGAAACGGAGACAGAAAGGAAGAGGAGCGAGTGTACAACTCCAATTTCAGGTTTGGGACCCTAGAGGATCTCAACAACATAGCAGAGGGATCCATGAGTAGGATCTCATGATTTTCCCAGCAGTGGAGTATGATGCAAGAGAATCATCATCAAGCACACATGGAGAGACAACTCAGTGCCTTAGAGCACCTTTGAATCATTTCAAAATATGAAACACTGGCGTTTCTTGCAAATCTTTCTTGAACTGATTGAAAAATGAATAATATCAAAACGTTTGGGACCAAATGATCGTGCGTGATCTGGGATTTTCACTCCTACACTTTAATGTAACATAACTAATGGGTATTTATCTTTTTTCAAGAATAGAGGTAGTCAAAGGGAACCTTAGGAACCTTCTTGTATATGTAGATGCATTGTATTCCCAAATGAGGTTGTTAGAGGAGTATGGTTATTGAATAGGAGGTAGCTGCAAGTTATTTAGAAATCCTCAGAAGAGGAAATAGGAGATAGAATAGTTATTTGAGAGAGCTTGAGAGAGCTGAGACTTTGTTACAGTCCATCCTACACATATTGTAATGAGATTTTCATATTAATGAAAAAGATAGCAGTTTTTACTGCATATGATTTTTTATGTGTTTATGTGTTCCATGAATGTATGTTGTAGGTGTATGATAGATTTCATTTGTAGTAGGAATATAGATTTATCTATCTTTTTTGAATTTGAGATATCATTCTGGATTCTTTAGGCTATGCAAGGAGTGCACAACAAAACATTGGAGGTTATGTAGCTGGTGCAAGGAGTGTGCATCTGAACTCTCTTGAGTCATAAAAGAATGTGTCAAGACGGTGCACTAGAGCGATAAAAACTTAGGGGAAACCTCAAGGTTACTGAATACCTTAGAGGAGAAACTTTGCAGAGAAAGTAGAGAAATACAAAGTCACTGAGAACTCTATAGAGCTCTTCCAGGTGGGCATCAAGTAGGTGCAAGTGTGTACAAGGAGAAATCTATGTCGAGTTCAAAGAGAGGAGTATCAGAAAAAGATACTTATATAGTTACTGAACACGTTATGGAAAACTCTCAGCAAGGTGTGCATTGAGCGAGAGGTTTCCAACAGGGCACAAGAACCCTTTGAAGGGAGCTGAAGGGTCGAGACCATTGGGGTTTTGAGTCATTTTGAAGCTCAGAAGAGATAGCACAAGGAGTGTGTAGGAGACAGACTTATTCCAAGTCCCAAATATCAAGAGGAGAATCACAAGTCAATACCGAAGCATTTGGACTCGCAGCAGAAGGTTTAGAGGCTGAAACCTTTGAACACTTACAAAATTTTCCCAAGTCTGGGAGAACAAAGAAGCTCAGAAGGAGGAGCAACAACAATCGTCATATCAGCTACAGGAAGAGATATCGATCATTTGATCTACTTCTAGACATCAGAAGGAGAGAATTGAGGAGGAAATAGATCCCAATCGTCATATCTGAGCGCGATGTCTGATAGTCATCAGATCCGGGAGAGTTGCGTGGAGTATAAAAGCGGAAGTCCTTTAGACTTCGCACATTCAGGAATATTGGAACACAAAAGAGCATGGCCGAGTGAAGTACCGAAGCCCCAAAGTGAACAAGGACCGTCCATCGTCCAGGGTGACAGGTGGCCGAAGATCTGAGACTCCGGAGCAGAAGTACTTCGAGATTTGTCGGACAAGCAGAAAGCAAAAGTGTCGAAGAGCCGAAGGTCAAAGTAGATCATGGTCGTTGATCGCCAGGGGGGTATGTGTCAAAAGATATGAGTCTCCAGGTGGAAGCACTCCGGGAGAAACGAGTGTGCAGGATTTGAAACTCCCAAACCCCAAAGAGCCAAAATAAATATGGATTGTCAGATCTAGAGGGACACGTGGTGAAAATCCGTTGTATTCGGGTGAAAGCACTCCAAAAGGAACGAGTGCATAGGAGTTTGAAAATTCTGAACCCCAAAGAGTCAAAGTAAATCTGGACCATCATATCCTGAAGGACATGTGTCAATGGATCGTGAGCTCTAGGATAAAGTGAAGGTCGAGTGTTGAAACTACCAAAGCCTGAATAGCCGAAGTACCTGGGAGTCATCGATCTGCGGGAGGACACACGTCGTTAGATCGTGGACTCCAGGTTAAACGTTGTGGGAGAAATAGAGCATGCAGAAGTTGATACTTTCAAAGGCTAAATTCCCGAAGAGGACCAAGGTCATTGATTTGAGAAGGACGTGTGGGAGAAGATCTGCCATTTCATAGAAAGTTACTCTGGAAGAAGGAGGGTGTTGAACAAGAACTCCTGAAGGTCAGAGAGTCAGAGTTCATATAAGCCATTTTTTTTCCAAGGACAAGTGTCAACAGATCTCCCGCTTTAGAAGATATCCATTTCATAGGAGGTAAGAGTTGAGAGTTGAAAATCCCGAAGCTTGAAGAGAAGAAGTGAATCACGGTCGTCAATCCGTGACGGACACGCGTTGATAGATTGTTGAATTTAGGTAGAAGTATTGTGGAGAGAGCGAGAGTTGAGAATAGAAAATCCTAAAGTCTAAAGGGTGAAATCAATCGTAGTCGTCGGGTTGGAAAGAGGGCACGCATCAATAGATCATGAGATCTGGGAGTGCAGGTGGAAGGAGGAAATGGGTTGCTGACTTACAATTGACCAAGGAAGATAAAGGACAGATTGTAGTCGTTGATCAAGAGGCATCACCCGATATTGAAGATCAACGATCATGCTTAATTGTGGGGCCATAAGGTGCTTGGACTTTAAAATTATTAGAGCAGGCCACAATTGAAACCACAGTATTTCCAAAGGAACATGTGGTGATTGATAGTGAATTGTGGGGAGAAAAGCGGTGTGGTCTCAAACCACTTTTGGCTGCTCCGCAAGCACAAGTGTATGTGAGGTCATAACTCGAGGTCATATGAAGGAAAGGACCTAGCAAGGGGAGCTAGCATCTCTTATTCAAATTCTTCGAAGAGGCCAGGAAAGAGCCTGCGGGTTTAACAGAACCACACTTTGAAGAAAAGGGGACCTGTGTAGATTGATTGGGGTCTAATAAAGGACCAAAGAGTTGATCTGACTCCTTGATGTGAACGATCCTAGATCGGGAAGTAGAGAAGCTACGAGGGGATAAGGGGGGTCTTCATTAGAAACCAACTAATAAATATAAGGTCTCGAACCCAGTCCATTGTGCAGCATTTAAAATTGGTTTGATGTAAATGATTAAGGTCGATGGCATGTTCTTTTCCTCAGCTCCCTCATGTTTGTTCTGAGTGATCTAGATATGGTCGTTGTTAGTTGGAATTATGAACAGTCTGTTTATAAATTGTGGTGATGTTCGATCAAACATATATAAATAAAAAGTGGAAATTAAATGGTTGAGTTTGATAGTCCTGGAGTTCTTTTTTGGGTTTGATATGGAGGTTGTTGTGTCTTGAACCTTGAGATTGATTTATTGTTTCATGTATAATGGTATGAATTTTAATATATTTTAAGGTAA